>VZTL01045271.1:0-10392 GCA_013400535.1 Scopus umbretta | reverse complement strand
GCGCGCCGCAGCCAATGGGGGCAGGCGGCGAGCGCGGCGGGAGTGAGGCGGCCGTCAGGAGGCGGGCCTGAGGCGTCGGAGCCGCTGCTGGCCCGGGCTCCGGCCCCGTTGTTCTCCGTCTCGTCAGCCGTTGCAAGGATTCCTTCTGGCATCCTGCCGCAGCGACAGTGTAACAGAGGTTCCCGGCAGAGCCTAACCTGCGAGCCCCGCCTTCCCTGTCTCCTCCAGACTCCCGCTGAGGAGAAGCGTGCTGGCCTCCAACTTGATGTAGTCGAGTCAAGCACCCAGTGTGAAGAATCCCATTTCCTTAAGACAAAGGAACAAATTTCAATAAGCTCGAATTCGGCCTTTTTCCCTGTCATCCTAGTAGAGCCGTACCCATAGGTTATCTCAAATGGTGTGTGACTTTCTTCCTGAGATTTCGCTGCAATTTAGGGAGAGAGAATGGTTTTATGCCTTATTTTGGACAGCAGCGCATCTACACGTACCGAGTTGGCTGCCACTCTGTTACACTGAAAATATTTTCCTGGTGCTCCAGGTGCATCTTTGCAGTTTTTAAGCTCCACCTTTTTTGTTGGTTTGTTTTGGGGATTTTTATCTTTTTCCTTATGAACTCTGCCGCTCAGGGGTTTTGCTAGGAAGCTCATTTTGCCTTGTGTCATGTTCTGGGCCTCCACATCATTAACAAGCTTATTTGGTATGGCTGTGTACGGTTTCTGGGCTTCCAGTTGGATTTGATCAGATAGCCTCAGCTTATTGCTGTTTTGGGAAGGTCAAAAGTCCAGAAAACCTTGGTGGATAACAACAACAGCAAATCTCTCGGAGCCTTACCACAGGAAAGAGTTCGTTTGGTCTTTGAAAGGTATTCTTATGAACAAAATAACTCGATCTTCAGGGCTTCCTTCATCTTAAATGTTATGAGCGTATGGTTATCTTCCTTACTGAATGTAAAAAACTAATTTAAGATAAGAGAAAACACTGAAAAGGAATTACTGAACAACTGAGAAACCGTCCACAAGCTGTAGTATTAAATGGGTCTGGTGGAGATGGTTCATAAGCTTACTGTGCAAGTTGAACGGTTCAATAAAAATGACAAGCTGTATGACAAATGACAAACTAGCATAAATATGATTTCCATAGGGAATGTCTCGACTTTGATTATGCATTGTTACAAATAGTCTTCAATTGACATACGCAAAATAATTTTCACGTTTAATTTACCACAATATGATTTAATGTTTTTAACTTTCATGAATTTTGACATTTTCAACAGTTAGCTCTGTAGAAGTTACATTTGAATGGGGGGGTTGGTGCTAGGCACATGCATGCATTTTTCTGTTATACGTTTTGCTATTGTTCATAGTCTGGTTTAATTTTATGTTAAATGATTGCTTTGCAAGTACCAACAGAAGGTTTTCAATAAAACAACAAATGGGACAGCATTCAGGAATGCCTTTTCATTACCTACACCTGAGTCAGATTCTGAACTCTGGCTCTGTAATGAGCAAGTCACAGCTAAAAACTGAATGCATGAATTTGAAATCGTGATTAAATTTACCCTTGTAGAAACACAGGCCTAATAATGATCATTAAAAATATATTGGAAGTGTGTGGGTTTGTTTTGTTTGTTTGTTTTTTTTCCTTGTTTCTTCCTTTTTCTGTTAGGTTGGTTTGTTTGTTTGTTTTAAACCCTGAAGAGCGTGAAGTTGAAGGTACAGACACTCACAATAGGCTAAAACAATTCACTCCTCCGGGTGATAATACTGTCACATTATAATAAAATAATAGTTTAGATAATAGAGAATATATTTTAGATGTGACAGTTTATTTCCCTTATTGTGCAACATTACCTACCGTAAGAATATGGATGAACATGGCAGTTTGACGGAATGACTTAATAAAAATCTGCTCAAAACAGCATTCTTGGAGTGCTGTTTCCTTGTTCAGCACGTAGCGTAGAAGCAGTTTAACTGTAAGGTTTCTCTTCCCTTGAATTGAGGAATGTGCCCTCAAGATCTGTGAATTCCACAAATGTAGTTGGCACTCAAATTAGTCCTTTCTAACTTATGCAATTAACATCTCTTCTTTGCAGCTTAAATAATAGAGCAAAAATAGTATATTAGAAGCTTTTATATATTATATATGTGCCTCAGCCTTTTGAACAGTATGGTTCCAGTATGCATGTACTGTACATATACATGTATATGTATGTGCATGTGCACACACATACCCAGCCATGGCATATTTTCTTATTTGTAAGATACATCAACCAACATTGTGTATTACCAAGAAGTCATATCAGAGCTTTATTTAATAAGAAAAAAACTAAATTTTGTCCCTGATGGAAGTTGCTGGCATCTTTTCAAACAGGTTCTCTAATGATCTTGCTTCACCATGGCAACCAATATGGAGGTGCTGGCTCAGCAGGTAGTGGAGACTCAGCAGGTGGCTGAGGTGAGTGACAGATGATATCACAACAGTTGGTATATGAGCTTTTGAAATGAAAAAGATATTAGGGAGTCCTTGCTGTTTACAATTAAGCATAAAGGAACAGAAAATCTTTATAGAGCAGTGTTGCTTTACACTTGTGGATGAACAAGAAACCAGTGCAAACCAATATGTGGTTTGTTTACCTTACTTCATTCTGGTAGTCCCCGTATTAGGAATGCAAGTAAGACATTCACATGAACTGTAAAGAAACATAGCTATATTATGGATTGTTTAAAAAATCAATACAACAAAATTTCTGCTCATATGATCATTAGCTTGACCATTTTGGACATGAAAGGTTTCTGCTCATCTCTTGAGTTGTCATCTAAATCTAGAACAGTGTTTGAAGTTACCTGTTTTACTTGTGCACTATATTGAATTTAAAGTAGGGTGATTAATTTCAATCAGGCTTTATACTTTCTGCTTACATATATGAGAAAAAGAGCACAAAATCTACTAAAATAATACTAAGTGATGTCTTGTCTTGATGTATATTCACCGAAGCTTGGATGCTCAACAGCTAAAATGTCTAAATCAACTCGTAAACACTGAAACTGCATGTGATCATGGCCATAGAAAATAGCCTGTTTATCTCCTTAAGTATGCAAACTTCAGTCAAAAAGTAAACTAGAATTATTGTCTGTTTAAAACGATTTGGTTTAATATCCTTCAAATTTACTATAATTTAACATGTGATTACATAATTAAGGGTTTTAATAAATAACAAAGTACAAGTAGGCTAAGAGACCTCTGTAGACAAGGCCATTTTTCAGACATAAGTTTGGGGGATTTTTTGACCTATTGAACTGAGATGACAATTGGATATTAAAAAATAATTTTAGTTCAAGAAGCAGCTCTGTATATGAAGGAAATATGTGTCTCATTGTGTTTTCAGAAATGGATTCCAGATTCCCTACTTAGACCAATTTTTTTCTAAAAAATGTTGGTTCTTTTTAAATAGCATGTTAAACAGTCTACTGAGTATCGTGGAAATAACGTTTAAGGAGTGGTTTCAAAAAACCTGTAGTTTCACACTGAAAACCGACAAGCAAATTTTCACTCTAGTTTGCTATACCAGGTATCAATTTGGCAAGCTGCATTTTTTAAAAACACTCCCAAACAAACTTGGAAATAAAAACCTGTAATGGAAATACTGGCAAACCTTATACTATTTTGGTAGAACTTGAGTGCTATAATCACATCTAAGGCACATAAAATATGTGACATTTGTAATTCCTCGTGCAGGAAATGCACCGTGCTAACATAGTGTGATGGTTGTATCTTGCCACTGGAGAGATCGCTCCATCTCAAGAGTGTATGAAGCTCTGTGAGTTCTTCCTGGCCGGTGGGTAAATAGAGGGCTTCATCTCTTTATAGTATTCGACTCCTTCTTAGATTATATGCCTGTCCACTGCATAACACCATGAAAACTCTGTTCATGGAAAAACACTTATAAGCAGTAATATCTCATTAAGAATTAATTAATGCTATGACCTTGTTAATGTTGAACCATTTCTTTATGAATGGCTGGCTGCCTGCTATTTGTGTCTTCAGTCAGATTCAGTTTTTAATACAGGTAAATACATTACTAGTTTTCTTGAAGCATGCTAAAATTCTGTATTTGTACTCACTGTTTCTCAGAGAAAATGTAGTGTGAATCTTGGCACTGGCCTTAAAAAATGAGAGGCTTTTTCAGAATATTGTATTTTTTATCGATGAAAATTAAATGGAAGGAGAGAAAAAGTCATTAATCATGCACTGAATTTTTAGTTATGAATTATGAGAGACAGGTTGCAAATGGGATAACTTAATGCAAATATTGGCAGGTTTAGCTAGATCTGCATCATTTTTTCAACATAATTGCCACATATGGGGTGCATGGGTTTATTGAGAACTATGATGCCAAGCACCAAATCAGACTGTCATGCAAGTAGGCCATATGTTGTTTTTCTTTCTTGAGCAATAGTTCGTCAGGTTTGTTTTCTATGAAACTGTGAATGTATCATAGAAGTTAGTGAGTGCATTCCAGTATTGCATGTATTTTTGTGCTTGCTCTGTTTTTAGGACTTTGTAAAATTGTCATTGTAATGGTTTCAAATGGTTTCACTGCTGTTGCTTCTGCTTTCTAGCAGTGTTGCTCGTTGCATTTTTCCAACTGTGTATTTCTGAACAGATTGGGTGAGAGAGTTCCATTTTTAGTGTCTGTAGCTGCCTTTACTTACAGTTCACAAGATTGGAGAACAGAGAGCAGCTGGGGGATTCAGAGGGAATTTCAGCAATTCCTCCTCATCCTGAGTAGCTTTTGAAAAGCATAAAATATACTTTAGCCTTAATGCAAAAATAAGTAACGCTATGTTTCTCAAGTATTTATTTAGTACTGTCACTGTGCAATATATCAGGTTCAGGCCCAGCACCAACTTAGATTTGATTTGCATATTGTTTAAGAAAAATGTATTTGGTTATGAAGTGGACATGTATTCCCTGTGCAGTGCGTTAGTTTTTAATGCAAAGGTTTTAAACAGAACTGTCACTGTGCGGGGCAATAAAGGCTATTTCTTTTTTCCAGCCTCAGCTCCGATGTGACCAGAAAGAACTTGTAGTAGTTGCTAAAACTGTCCCCTTCTGGTTCCGTGACAGCCACAAACTATTCCCAGTGCATCCTTTTTCTCTGTCAGAGGTTATAGGGAGAGAGTCACAGGAGATGACTCTGTTGAGCCCTGAGCTTATTGGGATCTTGTTTAGGCCAGCTGCATTGCTAGAGGATTTCACTTGCTTTCAGTTCCCTCAGTGCCCTGATAAGAACCTTATCAAAACCTTGGGCCTTTCTGAAAGTATGTTTTGCCAAGGGACTGAAAAAATATTGGATATCTTTGTTCTCATAACATATTTTCTTGACCCTCTTCAGAACTGTCTTGACACATTACATCATAAGTAGTTCAGCAATTTAGGTTTAGGCAGAGTGTGCTGAAAAAGGAGACTAGAAACACTGCTGTTCTGATGGAATAAGTTTTTGCTTTGTTGTGAGAATTAATTAAGTGTAAAATAAGGCCATTTATGTTTAATATTTTGTTATTATCGTTGGCCATTTTCTCATTTCCAGATGCATTTTCAAGGTGAAGTGTTGGTGCTGAGTCTCCTCGAACATTTTTTTACTTCAAATATAGCTTCTCTCAAGTTACTGTTAATTGTATAAGACCTAGACATAGTGTCAGCCTGAGAGGTGTCTCACATAAAGTGCATATTGGAGTAATGAGAACCTCCATGGCTTAAGCAGTTTAGTTAGGCAGCCTCTGAATTCAAGAATGTTACCAGATGTGGCATAGCCGCTGGTGCAGTATAGGCATTGGGGTGTTATGCAAGACATAGTCTGTGACTTTTAGGATGCAGATATGGCAAGAATTGCAGCTTCTTCCATGACTGTTGCCTTCCTATGTCTCATACACAGTCTTGCACCAGCATTCTGTTAGGGCAGTTAAACTACAGTTAAGTACTTCCATGGTGGATCTGGATTTTATCTGCCATTCTGCAATGGGCCTGATTGATCAGGACAGTTAATTCCAAAGCGTATCACTGAAACTTTTTTTAGATATATCTTGCATCTGTGAAAGAAACATATTTGGACATTTCCAGGCAATACACATGTTTTTCATAAAAGCCTATTATTAATGTAATAGCTAAAGAAGTTAGTTAGGAAAAATATCTATAGAAAAATAAGTCTTTCTGGTTTGAATTGAGATACAGCGTTTTTTATGGTGTAAAACTTGGTACCATACTTTTAATTGAAATTCTTTTAACTGTTTTATGAGAGAAAACCTGTTAACATAATTTAAATTTCTGAGTGCGGCTGAGCCTATTTGGTCTGTGATTGCTTAACTATGCATTACTTTAATTTCTATTCCCTTTTCTATAATATTAATATCTCTGAATTTGGCTTAGTGAGAACTGACCAGTGTATTCAAGAAATACAGTTACTTTGCTTTTTAGTAGCGTGAATATAGAAAGTGTTCTTCTACTTAAGTTAGAGAAGCTCAGAGGCTTTAAAAATTCCTCCTCTATGTGGCCGATTGATTATCCCTTCAATATATTTCTCAAATGCTGCTTTCATAATAAATGTGGTAGTGGGGAAATAAGCTATAGAAAGTATTGAAAATTTGGTTAGTAAGTACATAAATCTATTAGATACATACATATGCTCATACAAACACACCTACACACATAGATGTATATGTACATTATAGGCAAGTCAGTTTAGTGAATTACTGTGTGACTTGACTATATGGCTATGAAGAAACCTTATTACTTCAAAGGACATGAAAATAATGAAAGGTCTAGAGAAGCTTATTTTCAAACTCCTGATTTTATATATACCTATATATATTTTATATATACTTATATATCGGGAATTTCGTATGATATGATTGCAACTAAAATGTAGAATAAAAGTGAACTACTTTACCGAAAAAAATCAGGAAAAGATAAGTGTAAATATACATTTTAATATATACATTTTTATGTATATAAAATCACAACATAATGAATAAACAAAACACAGGAAGCCAAATTTAATTTTGCCAGCCTTCAAAATGCACCTAATTGCCAAATACTTGGGTTTAGTTTAATGATGAAAAAGGCAAGACAGTAGATATGTATCTTTCTCAGTGTATTTTTATATTTCTTGAGCTTTGTGCAGATCTTTGGTGTCATTTAATGCAAATAATTATTAATTATTTTATATACACTTCAGCATATTCAGTTATTGCTAGTGATACTTGTTGGTTTGAGAAACCCAGGCGAATGCAGTCCTCTGGCAATTGGCCCAAAGTGGACAGTTCTCCATGTTATGCCACTTTGTCTTCAGCTTCTATCTTCCAGTGGTATATTAGAAGTACAGTTGGCATGCTTCATGAAATTGTTTTGGTCTCCCAGTCTGCCTATGTGTAACTAGTGTTTGCAGTGTGAGGGATAAAATTAAAATATCAGTTGCATCCTCATGGACTTTTAAGGAAATCGCACAGTTGTTAAGCATGAAATGTTTTTAATCTGTACCAGATACGATTGGTTAGTGCTGTGAATCTTCAAACTGCTGTGAGAGATGTGGAGTCGTCTTAAGTCCTAAAATTACGTTTAATACTGATTGCTTTTTCCTCTTTCCCCTTCTCTGCAGTTGATACAGATCGAATTCCACAATCCCTGTGTACATTAGCAAAAATTCCAGTACAAGATATGGTCCCAGTCTTCTGCAAGAACATGCCAGAGAGGTCATAGGCATTCTTACCAATAAATGAAATACATACAACAACAACAACAACAAAAAGACTCTAAGTAGAATGATAGATATCTGAACTAATTTCTGAATAGTGTTTTCCTGTGAAAATTAGTAGGTACAGTAATTTCAGAACTTCTCATTAACTTAAGAGGCCTTCTGTTATATTAAACACAGTATATAGTCTTGTAAGCATTGTTCTATAGGAATGTCACTGTTGAAATATTAGAAACTTTGAAGTTACAAAATACTAATTCTGCTTAGCTACGGTTGTTTATTACAATAGCATAGTTGATGTCCTATAAAAATAAGAATGAAAGCTTTTGTAGCTGTACTATTTCTGTGCAGCATATAGTACTTGAGACAAGTTCCATCAAAAAAAGAATTATCAGTCCCTAAACATCTGACATTACTCTTAGTTAAAGATGCATTTCATATATTTTATATTTCTTGCTCAAGTCTTTGATATTTTGTGGGTGATTTAAGCAGTTGTGGCAAAGCTGTAACTACATTTGTAGTTACTAATGTAGTACTAACTACTACTAATGTAGTACAAACTACATTCGTAGACTATACTTGATAGGTTTCGTATTTTATTTCAGATTTTGATTACTTTGCTAGCTTGTCTTTTGATTCAGAAAACAAGCAACTTTTAGTCTTTTTTTTTTTTTTTTTTTTTTTTTTTTTTCTGTTTTTTTTTTTTTTTTTTCTTACTATGTGTTTTTATATCACTTCTGCTTAAGCGTTACAAGGATTCTGCCTTCTCTTTGCAATACAGTTATTCCAAACTTTAGAGTTGGGAAGTCTACTTCTGAACAGAGGGTTATGTAGTGATAAAGTGTTACTGTATTCAGGATATTTTTTTTTTGTCCCACGAAAGACAGCTGCTAATCAGGTGTCATAAACTTCTTTCCTGAATTGATTAGACAAATAAAAGTCTAGAGTGACAGGGTTATTAAGTGTAGTGTCAGATAATAAACACAAGGAAAATCTGACTAAAATTTCATGGGTTTTCTCACATATTTAAGGTATAATACTTTCCACCACACTAGACCACAGTTAGTTGACCTAACATTTATGTTGTACCCATGCTGTAAATACACTCCTATAGTTACAGTAATTATTCATAGGTACTCTTTTAGAGAGTTGTACAATAGATAATTGTGTTTTCTATCAAGTAAAGACCTTAATTTCAATAGTAAGCAAGTTTTTGTGCTAATATTAGGAGTCCTTGAAGTTAAAATAAAATACCAGTGCTATTTAAAGACACCAAGGCCATGCATTAGTTGCATAAGGCTTTGTAGGAAGTCCAGTGCATTCAAGTTTTCTGTTGTAAAACTTGACACGTACATGGTCATTTTTCCCAAAACTTCACGTACCATAACTTTAACAAATTTTACTGTCTAACAATTTAGTACTTTCTGTTTTCACCCATTTGTCAGCCTTCACTGCAGCTTCATACAAATGTTTTGTTATGGAGTTTAAACTAATTAATCACACGTGTGCTGTGAACTTACTGTCTGAATTCTTAAGTGTATTAAAACTGATAATGCTGCTTCGTATTTGATGGCCCTGGACTACTTTTTAAAGGAACATAGGCCTTTCTATACATTAGTTTAATGAACTTTAAGGCTAAAGATGCTCCACAGGGAATGTGGTGGTCCTTTCAATTTTGCAGATTTTAAAATAATTCAAGATATAGGCAAACTCTTTTCTCAGATTTCATTTTGCTGTTTTACACTTCACAAAGAGTGAGCAGGCTGAGGGGCTTAAGAACAGAGGGAGGGGAAAGCTTGATAACCTGGGACTATCTTCCCCAGATGAAATTAATCCTCCTATTAGACAAACTCCTTCAGCAGCTGGCAAAACAGCAGGAACACGTCGGTTCTGCTTCCTTGGTTACAGGGAATGATAGTGCACTTGACCTTCAGAGGAACAGGGTCACAGAGAGGGCATTTTAAAACAATACTGGCTGCTTTCTGGGATTGGAATTCTGAGTAATGGAGACTGGATGAAAATATCTGTGATCTGACTAAAAGTGACCTTGACATTTCTCTGGGATTGTTTTGCCCTCAGAGGTTTGCTGAGGAAAAATGTAAATAGGACTGCAGGAAGAATTTGACACTGTAAGTACTAGACTCTGTACAGTGTACAGCTAAGGAGCTCCAGGAAGAAAACAGTACTGTGTATTAAAGCAGATTATTTTTCCCCTGCCTCTTAAAATAAGTGTATTGATGTGTCTTGTGTAGGGAAATTAAGGGGTTTTGAGCTGTCTTCTACATTATATGTATTACTTTCTGATGATGTCTAAGTCAGTATTAGTGATTACTTTTCAATGATTGTTGATTAAGCCTCTGTACAATATGGTGTGCTGAAGTTTTCTATGATATACAGCCTACTTCAGTTCTTTCCTCGTCTCTTGAAGATGAAGTCTCATTTGAGACTCTTTCCAGTCTTGAAGAAATTAAAGTGTAGTTAATTTTTTAATATATATTTTAGAATTACAGACACATACCATCATTGACTTAGGAGGACTAGATCTTTGCATGTACAGCTTCCAAAGCAGTTGCTTTAAACATGATACAGGTTTTATGGTGTCAAGTTTCTTCTGAACAACAGATTAGAATAGTCTATTTTAT
>VZTL01045258.1:6601-18491 GCA_013400535.1 Scopus umbretta | reverse complement strand
ATGTTATATATGTTATATGTTATGTGTAGGGCTACTTGGCAGGGTACCCTGTCTGCACAGCCTGCCAAAAAAGGCCAGAGCAGGTCAAATGTGTCCTGCATCCTATGTGAGACTAGGACCACCAAACTTTGACAGCAACACAGCCTGAAAGGGACAAAAAGACAATATCTTGTGTGATGAGTAAAGATCTCAGATTAGATGGTGCTCTGCAGATTGCTGGAACAACATTTTGAAGATCTGGCATCTTTATGGTTCTACCACAACTTTTCTGTGCTTTCCTGAACAAATTGTTTCATTGCATCATGACTGAGTCTCCACTCCTGTTCAAGAAGGAGTCATTATAGGAACCCCCTAAAAGCTAGGAATTGTTCCAGTTAAACGAAGGGAATGGTGCTATTGACAGTCTTTTCAAGAACTGATGACATTTCTTGGAGCTGAACACTGTCATTTGCCTGGTGGTTACCAGGAGGCGTGCATGGATGTTAGAGCTAATAGTAATTAATTGACCATGTAAAACCACCGATGACTGAAGAAGCTGACTCAGATCCCACCTCTTTGTTTAAACTTGTCTGTAAATTCTTCACATTTTCGTTTGGTAAGAACAAAGATAAACTGCTTTAAATGTAACCGCAACCTGTAAACATAACATGCAATGTCTGAAGGATGGGTCAGGTTTTCTGTTGGGTGCAGCTTCCAGACTGAGGTTGAGAAGTTGGCTCAGCGTTCTCCAAGCCGTGAGCATTTCCTCTCTGAAAGAGAAATGGGTTTTCTGCAGGATGAGGAAGAGAAAAACAGCTCTCAAGGTCAAGGGAGCAAGCTGGCAAACTGGAAGAAATGGACATGCAAGGGTGGCCATTTGCTGGAGGAATATTCAGGCTCTTAAAGAACATAGGGTAAGTGAGGCAAAAGAGAGGTTTCACCATGGCCTTCAGTCCAAAATGCAGACAGTTAAAGGTTTTGAAAATATCACCCTAAACAAATGAATGAAGGACAATGAACACATGGGAGTAGGAAAGCTCTCCCCTTCTTGAGCAAATTTTGCATTTGTGCAGAGATGCGCTGGAGCCACAGGAGAGTGAACCCTTCTCCCTAAACATCTCAGACACCAAGAGATGCTGAACCCCCACCGCCCAGCACCTTTTAACAATGAAAAAATGCAGATGTGTCTGACCTAATAGTATGCCACCAGGCTGACACAGAACAAACCCTGGTGTTAGATAGAGGGCATCTGTGTGCTCTTTGCTGGTAAAGTAGTGACCCTGGCGATGTCAGTGCTTTTATCCTTGTTCAGTCTCCTCATCGCATCCACCCTATCCAGGTCCTCAGACAGATCAGGCTGTGGTATGTGGGGTCAGTCTGGGTGCTAGGGCACTCACTTTGCTGCCCCAAGGGAAGTCACAGCACAGAGTTTCTTTCTCTGCATCAAATTCAGCCTGCCAAAGCCATTAGCCTACCAGAGAAACTATGGTAAGTTTGGAAAAATACCATTTCAAAACTAGGCCTGCCTTCCCCAGTTGTTCACAGGGAACAGAATTTGCATTTGATTGCTTTGCTGATCCTTAACTATTTTCATTGTACTATAGCAGCTTTTGCTAGCTCTTTATTCTCTCCAAACTAGTTCAGCATATCCTTTAGCTCTCAGCACTTTACTTGGGGCAGTCACTCACTTATTTTTGCCAAAACACTGGGATCCATATCAATGTGACTTATTATTTTCTTGAGGTGTCCCTGCNGTTCAGCATATCCTTTAGCTCTCAGCACTTTACTTGGGGCAGTCACTCACTTATTTTTGCCAAAACACTGGGATCCATATCAATGTGACTTATTATTTTCTTGAGGTGTCACTGACCACCCGACACTTCATCAGATTCTTTAATATCTTTTGCATCCTGTTGCTGTAGACAAGTCATGCACCTGCTGGACCATCTGCCATTGCAGACTGCAATTCAGCCCACGCACACAAGAGATTTCTTTATCCATTACTTTGCACTTTGTTAAATGGTATCTGTCTGTACAGAGAGATTCTAGCGAGGTTTCAGACCACGGCCAGGCCAAAGTGTTTCAGAAGCATGGGCAAAACCCAATTTTTTTCCTGCCATTAACTCTGAAGGACTCCATTTCTACCTCCAGAAGTTGAAAGGAACATGTGGGGAAACCAGCAGGGTAGCGTGGCATGCTGAGCATTGTTCATCCTGCACCCAGGGAAATGGGAGGGCTGAGGCAGCGCAGTGGCACCAGCCAGCTTAGCTTTTCAGGACTCTAGCACAAAGTGGGGAAGTGCTGGGGCTATCGTCCCTTTCCTGCCAATTTTCTTGTCTGTCCCCTGCCTTTGTCTCATGTTCCATTTCTTGATCATGGAATGACATAAAAAGGCTTGCTGCAATCACCTGACATTTGCATGAATTTTTGTTATGCTGCTATTTGGTCTTTTCCTTTCTTTTTGCCTGTCACAAGTCAGCCTGTTGAGGAGTTGTTCTGTAGGTTTATTAGGCAATACAGCAAAATATCCAGCTTCCCATCATGCTCCCAGTGCTTTGCATTCACAGCAATTCATGTTTTTTTCCAATTTCCTTACAGTATGGGCTGAAAGTAGAATGCCTCAGGTTTGTTTTGTTGCATACACGACCCTGCCTCACTGAAAACCATACACTGAATTTAGTGTTCGCAAGTAAGTCAACTGTCATCTTGAATTTCTTTACCCTGTGTTCAGTCTCTGTGATGTGGCATTAATTTCATTTTGGATACATGTTGTTTTACTGCCTGCTGGCAGGATATTGATAATATTGCCAATAATAGTATATTGGCAATATTGAAAGAGAAGACTTCTGTTTCTTGCTGTAGTTTGAAAGAAGGCAACTGCAGGTGCAGTTTTCGTAAATCTTAATGTATTGTATTGGAAGTGTGCTTTCCCCCGGGATACTTTTCTTGGATTGCTTACTTGTTCAGTCTCACAAGGTCCCTTGGAGTTGTTTTTTTAGTCACTGTTCTTGGGCAACTGATACTTTTTGAAGAAACTTGACAAAAATGTCTTTTTGTTTTCTCTGTGCAACATGTTACCACTACTGCTGTTGTACAATCACTGTATGTGACACACATCAGTTACTGGTGCACCCCAGACTAGTTCGTGGCACTGTTGAACCCTGCCAAGTTTCACTGACAGGCTCTTACCAAAGCATCAAGATTTGGTTGACTGTATTCTCTTTGCTTTTGCTATAGAGTCTTTCTCTGGAGATACCACATGATTAAAGTGACAGACATAAGGAATGTTAGCAGGAGGCTGACCATTACTTATGTGATGCAGAATGAAACCTGGCAAAAGAACAAATAGTTAATACCCCTTAACAGAGAATAGAGGTTGGTATGCGCTGGAAACAGTGGCCGCTGCCAGTCCCATTATTAGGTTCAGACTCTGGTAGTGGTTATAAATGTTACTTTCCCATCTCAAAGCATAAATTCTGTGACTTAGGTGACTAGCCACATAGCTGAGACAGTGACTCTAGATTACCAAATTCTCTGCAGCAACTGTGGTGAATAGTTCAGAAGCAAACTACAGGATTAAATGGGTTTGCATAATGGGCCAGCATAGAGCTACATATAGCGATCAAATTATCAAATCACACTTTCAT
Source organism: Scopus umbretta (assembly GCA_013400535.1). Classification (NCBI taxonomy): domain Eukaryota; kingdom Metazoa; phylum Chordata; class Aves; order Pelecaniformes; family Scopidae; genus Scopus; species Scopus umbretta. The sequence continues at coordinate 14,865 of VZTL01045258.1, read as the reverse complement.
ATTCTCCCTTGTAACTGGAGTATCTGCAGTCTTTCTGTGGGTTAATCATGAACAGACAAAGGTCTGAGCTTGTGGAATAGCACATTCATTGTTGACTTTAACTCATGAATAAGCTTGCAGGAGGAATTGCCATTAAGATACATTCTTTCGTTGCTCGGTGAGGTGATCCCACAACTTTCAGTGCTTTACTAGCAAGCCGTATAGGACTAGTACATTTAGGGTAATAGGATTCCTGTCTTGGCTCAGTTTCGGATGTTTTATGAGTCAATTAAAACCACTTGAAAGAATTTAGTGACACAGGCACCACACATTTTATTCCCTGACAACTGAGTTCCGCATTGTTTCCCTAGGGGTAGGATTAATGAAGGTTTTTAAAAAACTTTGCCCTAGAGGGAAGTACCCAGATCCCAGTTATTTGTATTTTTAAGCACTGAAACTTGGCAGCCAGGGCATAGCTTGTAGGAATTTTCCAGTGATCCAAAAGAACCCTAAATATACATGTATTTAGGTCTTCAAGTGTGCTAAAGTACCGTGTTTACTGGGATCTATGTGGCCCCACAGGACCTCCTGAGTTGTATTTTGTGAGTGTGTGTGAGTGCCTGAGGATCACACGTGTGTGTATGACCTGAGGATCTGGAGAGAGTTCTGTCTAAAGAGTATTTCACAAAAAGTTTTGTCCACAGTGGAAGTTACACCAGCCTGATTACATCAGAGCACTTACAGTGCTGAGGGTCTCCAGCTTGACGCCCTATTCAGACTTCCTTTAAAAAAGGAGGAATTAGTCAGCAAACAGCAAAGCTACTTGCTGTCTGTATGTTTTAAACTAGGGCTCATCTGGAAATAGTCACGATGCAATAGGACCAAATTTTCAGATGTGCAAATCACTATTTCCATGGGCTTCAAAGGAACCATGCTAATTTTCCACCCGCAGGGGTCTGACCTCTGAATTTTTCTTCAACTTTCACACTGTGTTCACTACCTTTCTTACCATGCCTTTGCCAAACAAAGTCATATTTACTCCTTTGTCTGATATTTTATGATAAATTCAATCTTCCCACCACCACCAAGCAACCCATAATACCTTCATTCATGATTTTACAAAGCTGTGAAAAGAAGAATTAAGATCTTTTTAAAATGTGGTTTTGAATTCCCCTTGGCAATCTTTTAATAGGTGTGTAGCTTAGTAATTTCTGATGCTCTAAAATGAGGAAGTGGAAGACAGTAACCACGGGGGTCTGGTCAGCTTAACTGTGTCAGAAGGATAGGGGAGCAGGACTTCATACCGCGCCTCTACACTTGTGGAAAAAATGGAAAGTAATTAGTCTGGAAAAAAGGAAAAAGTTCCTATAAACAGCTCTGAAACAGTGTTCATCTACAGATCACCAAAGTTACCACTTTGTTTTAGAATTATGATGAAGCCCAGTGCTAACCTGAAACCTTAGACACTTATTAAATCACATGCAAAGCAAAAGAACACAGAACTGGTCATCCTGGGTCAAACTAAAGTCCCAGCTTAATATCAATTTTCTAACAATGGCCAGGAGCAGGCTCCTAAAATAGATTACAAGAACTGGGCATGTAGAGAGCAATTGTCCAGATTTATGCTCCCACCGCTTGTCTGACAGCCAAGTACCCTGTTCTTACGATAACTACAGAGTGCCCATGTGTATTTGGGGTGCATTTTCCTCCCCAACTGTTGTCAGGGATCAAAACACACAGATAGACAGTTTTTGCTCTGGCCTGTCTGCAGGTAACACACCACCTCCACCCCACCCACCAGTGCACTGCGTTTAACGCAATTTCAAAACATTATTTTTTGAAGCTTGAAATAGCTGGATTTCCCTGGGCTTTAATTTACCACTTGACTAGTTTCCTATTTAACCTTTCGCTTCAATCCTTATTTCACAGCATGAAATGATACCCCTGCACACCATATTTCTCTTTTTGAGGCAAGCCTACTAAAATTATCTTCTACTTGGATGTGATGGGAAGTGCATGCAACTTCAGTGAAAACAACATATTACTCATAGAAAATTCTCAGTGAAGGTTGCAGCTGAGAAACTTTGATAGGAGAAATAGCATATCAACACATTTTACCCAAAGTTTCTCTTATTTGGAAAGGAAGGGCCATGAAAACTTTCTGAAAGGACAATCTTTCCCAAACCCCATTTCTAAAAGGTACCTAAGTCTGTGCCTGGCTTTAAACAAAGAAGTTGCCATAGAAATGCTACTGTGCTTAATATGATGCCTACTAAATCAAGGATTTAACCAGGGACACTGTAATTAATCACACAAATTTTTACAGCCTGAGCTAAACAGTCAAGACTTGCTAGTTATAGATATATATTTCTTACACAGATAAGGCACAGCAGGGAGTCTTGCCACTGGTTCAGGCTTTAATTAGACACATCTTAATTATCTTTCCGGATGAAAGACCTTAAAACAAAGCTGGAGTGACTGTACATCCTCTCTAACACTCTATTTATTAATTTTTGCTTAGGATTTAAATAAGAAGAGTTATGGAGAAGACAGAACCCAAACAGAGAGACTCCTCTCCCCACATGCAATATATTTCTGTTTACTGCTGCTCATCTAACTGTTTTTCATGGGCAGCAAAAGCACCAGTTGAACCACAGCAGTCCTGAATTAGCTGTGAATGAGTGTGTATGTGTGTGTGTGCGTGCGCACGCGCTCACGTGTAGCTGGACATGTTGGGAGGTATGTGCATGGAGCAAGTCTCATCCTTCATTTTGTATATTCATGACAAAATGGATCCAAACAGTTTCTCCGTTTAACACCAGGCCATTTAGCTGAGCTCTCGGTGAAATCTACGTAAAAAAGGTATATCTGCATGCCTGGTCTATGGGGCTAGATCTGTTAGTATGCTGACAAGAAAGAATACCCTCAGGCAGTCCAGTTGCAGTTGTCCCACCACATACTGGGCCAGAGACAAAGAAAACATGGTAGTGATCAGAGCACTTATGTGAAAGAAAGGGTCATCTCAGTTCCAGTTCCTGCTCTCCTAAGTATTTCACCAAAATTTTTGGCCAAGGTGCCTCAGAACCTGGCTAACTCCTCAGAAGTGTGCACTTGCATCTCTTCAGACAGATGAGGGAACTGAGCTCAGGTTTCTCCCTCTTGGGGAGATGACATTTTCCAGCACTGGGCTGTTAGCACAGGCAGGAGGGAGGGAGTCTATCCTTGTTGCAATAATTTTCAAAGAGCATCTCCTTTCTTTCTGTTTTTCTTGTTTCACTTTGGGGCTGTGAATGCACCTCCCTGCAAGATGGAGTTGCTAAGCTTCAATGAGACATCTCGTTTTATTGTTAACACTTGGGTAGTTTCTTCCTTAGCAGACATGGTGGTTGTGAATCCCAGCATCAGGCACTGAACACTCCTCAGGTTCTGAAAGTGGAGCCTGTGTGACTGATTCAGGATGCTGTTTTGATGACCAGATCATTAAGAGTTTGGAGCTACAAAGCTGAGAGCTGTTGGGTCTAAACCCCTCTCAGTTCTAACTCCTTTTTCCTTTTTGTAAAGAAAGAGGCTAGTGGCTTTGCCACACAGCCACAGGGGTGTTTTGAAGATGAGGTATTTTGGGACATTGAATGCCATTGAGATAATCTCACGAAGAAGGCTGTAACAACCTTGGGTGGCAGTGCAGGCAAAACACGCTCCAGTGTGCTTGTGCTGCACTGATTGACTCCAAAGGGGAGCTGATTTCTTCACAGAGACTGTGGAGCAAAGGCAGCGTGCAGTGGAGCCCTTGGGGACCCATCAGACTAGCCAAATGATTTAGTCAGGGACATGGTATAATAGTGCACCTTGTTAACTGCACACCACCAGGAGCATCATTTTTACAATAGGGCAGGAATGCAGGCTGGTGCCTGTGCTCTGTCAGTCGGCTTACTGCTGTACAGGCCAGCTTGTTGTTGCAGAGGAGAGGGGACACAGGGAAGCAGAGAGGCCACAACTCCACCACTGTCATGGTGGAGAAGACCTGTGCGGCTCGACGTCTCAGCGACAAATAGCTTTATCAAACCCACTGGGCAGAACGCAGTTTGAGACTGCTGACCATGTGGGTGCAGTCTTAGAAGTGATTGTGACCAACATGTCTTCTAAGATGTGTCACCACAGAGGTAAGGAATGTGTACTGGTTGTGATGGGGCACAGATTAACCATGCATTTATGCCCAGAGTGTGCCAGTCTAATTTGGAAGTCCTGTTGGTCCCTTGTGAGTACACTAGGATGATGGGATTATCATGCTTGGCCACTAAAGTCTTGCCCACGGTGAGGAAAATCAATCTGGATCTGAAGCAGATATGCATTTAATGTGAATTTGTTAAATGACTTTAAAGCTCTGTTTTGGCATTTTTAATTGAAGGTGCTTTTAACGTGACTAGACTTCATTACCTTACAAAGTGAATTGGTCTGAACTTAGTTTCAGAATTTTTTAGTCCTGAATGAGAATATCCACCCAGAAATTGACTGATGTTTCAGTATACACTTAAAAAATCACTTTGGATTCATTTACATGAGACCACAATATGTGGACTGAACACTGGTCAGTGGAGTCAACAGTGGTGAAGTGAGAGAGCTGTCAGTACTGCTGGCTCTGGAGGAGTTTGGGTTCAAACAGGGGCTGCCAGAATTATTCCTTTGATAGATTTTTCACCTTCCATGCCTTTTCACTTTTCAGAGGCCATATCATTGGTTATAACTAGTGATGTTTTTCAGGAGTGTAGTAGCCTATAGAAACTTTGGCCTGATGTGTTTTTGAGGAAGTTAAAGCTTATGTCCCTTAGCTACACAAAAATATTCTTTCATCCATCCCCATCACATTAATGGGGCTAGCAGTTGTGACTAGATGATCTAAAAAGTTCTGAAAGAGTAAATGTTTTACTCTGAAAGAGTAAAATCCATTTATTTTGTTGTGACAGTTCCCTGAACTTTCATGAATTGAGTCCGTAAGAATTGTTGGTAAATTGGAGGCTATCGGGTTTTGTTTGTAACAACATATATACAGACACATGTACAAACAACTCTGAAATGTGCCATTTCCTGAAAAGAGACGTTAATGGGACGTCATGACCTGTCACGATTGCTGCTGTTGCCAAAGACGTTGGTCTGTCAGCTCGAACTTTAAACCACTGTTAGGATACTTCTGTGTAATCAAGTTTTGCATCTTCAAAATGTCAGTAGAACAAAAGCTACTGTTGTCCTGACTCAGCTGAGTAGATGTCAAAGACTTGGTGCTTAGCTGCTAACAAAATTTCAAGTCCAATTTAAGATGAGAATGTGTTTTATTCACAGTTATGTTTAGGATACATCTTTACCATGTAATTCTGTTTATGCTGATGTTTCTTAGTCTTTTCTTGCCACCAGGGGAGTGGCAACAAGCAGTTTTGTTGTTTATGCAGATTGTCTTCCCATTTGTCTTCATGGGTTTTAAAGGAACACTAAATGGAGAAAAAGAGAAACTGGCAGTCTTTAGTTTAAGGGAAGACAAAGAATAAGGTTAAACCGTGAACTTTTTTAATTCAGAAACTGATTTTGTCAAATGAGTACATTTTCTGTATAGGAAAAAAAAAAAAAGGCTTAAAACACTTTATTATATCTTGGTAAGGCATCGGAGTCTTAGAGTAGCTGTAATTAAGCCACTTTTTTATGGCCAGTTTAGTTGTAAAAATGAACGTAGAAGCAAAAGAAAATCAGATTGTTGAAGTTTTATTCAACTGTTTGTTACTCTGGAGCACTCTTATTTATTTTTGTTTACTGATCTGTCTCTTTGCCCTGCATTGCATTTTACAGAGATGTTTATATGAGTGAAAAATTAGACTTAGCAGCGTTCTGCATTCACTTCACGTGATGTAAATAATTGCACAAAGTGCAGAGGTCCAGAGTAGCCAGACTACTAACAGCTAGATGAGCTTGGGCATAGGCAGAGCTTAATTTTTATACTGAAGAAGTTGACGTGGAGAGAGCAAGGAGATAAATGAGTAAAAGCTCCATATACAGTCTCTACCTGTGTGTTGGTGACAAGTGGGCAGCTCTCTTCTACCTGTCCTACAACAAAGTAATGCACATCAAAGTTTGACTTCTGTTCCCTGAATAGCTGTGTAATTTTTATGAGATTGTGCAACATGTCTGAGCTGTGGTTCCCACTCTACTGAAATTATGTAAATGGTTGCATCCCTTTATTTCAAGAAGTCCAAAGCGGCCTTTGCATGCGGGAACTGATGAAGTGCTGTGAGATCAGCAGAATGGACCGCGCTGTAGCAGCTCAAAAGATTGTTGTACATTGTGCGTTTTCTGACCCGTCTCTGACAAGCCCAGTCTCTACCACAGTACTGCAACCGAGGGAGGGGAAACAGCTGTTTTAACATGGTGTTAAATTCAGCTGCTATCCACTCTGTTGAAGTCTCACAGCTGGCGACAGCAAAGGAGGAGAGTCAGTCTTACGTATTATAAGCAATACCTGCTGCTTTCCCATCAGTGTACACAGGAGTAAATCGCACCCTTCCGCTGCAGATCTATGACACATTGTCTAAAATGAATGATAAGACTTCCTTCTGGGAATAACAGGCTTATTTCTGGGGCAGATTTCTGGTATGTTTTCCCAAGAAACTTTCCATTTCTGACAGAGAATGTGCCAGGGAGTCAGGAATGTGACTTTTCATTTTTAGGCTTTCATTTTGCATACATCCTCGGGCTGCTGGGGTCTTCTCACAGTATCGCACCCTCAAAAAGAAAAAGTCTTTGGTGGGGGTCCATCCTGTGTCCTGCTCACAGCGCTTCGATGCTGATAACTCCCTGGAATGATGGTCTGATACTGATGAACACGGCGTGAAGGTAATGTTTACCTCGACCGTTTAGGTTTTGCAGAGTACAGAAAACCAGGTCATGTCGAGATTATTTAAAAGTACACTTTGTTACTCCTCACAGTCCCTTACATTTTGCCGGAGTAGGCTCCCTGCTTGCTGAGTAGTGACCTCTTAAGGAAAAACTCAGCTACTGCCGCCAGTAACCATCCGCCCCATTGCCAGCTATTCTTCCGCTGCTTTCTCTCCCCGCCCTGCCTGGGGCTTATTCCCTCATTTTCGGCTGGGCAGATTTGAGAAAGGATGTCATAACGCCTTGTATCAAGAAATGCAAAATGTTGCTCAAAGGCTTCGTGCAGCAGGCATCTTCCTTAACTTTTTGTGTCGAGAGTTGTACCCATGTCTTTTTTCCCTCCCCCCGTGGTTTGATTCGTTCACAGATGCTGTATTGCTAGGCCACCTAGGAATTACGTATATATATATATATATTGCCTTATTGTTTTGCAGTCGATGTTGTTCACTCCTCTTATTCTACCATAGAGATGGAACTTAGATGAGCATTGGGGGTTTTCTGTTTGTTTCAAAACCCAAATGCTGAAAACCTAGTATCGCTAGTTAACCACTGCTTTCTTCAACAGCTTCTTGCTCCAGCAGAGTGTCTTGAAAAAAATTGAACCCTGAAATTGACCCCTAAAACTTTCAGCTGCAGAAGATAGGGAACTCAGTATATGCTGGGTTTGGAGTGTTTTGTCTTTTTTGGGCCAGACTCAGGAAGATTCTTTCAATGCTTTCTATCAAGCAATACTGAAAAACAATTCTGTAGCATGTTTTCTGCATGGTGATGACTGTAAATGTTTTTGCAGCCTAAAGGACATGCAGAATAGTCTTCTCAAGAGAAGGTGGAGATCGCTAAGAACTGTTAAGTAGCAATCCCAGTTTTAGGCTCTGATCCCATATGGTTTTCCACATTGCATGACATTTCCAAGCATACAGGGAAATCCTTCCATCATGAGATTTCAAGCAATTTGTGCAAATCTTTCTGTAACTTCTCAGAGTACTGCATTTCCCACCGAATGGTGTAAGGGCATCTCCTACAGATAATGGTTGTCTGCACCAGTGGGGAATATGGCTCAGGTTAGCTGAGCAACTGTATAGACAGAATCTTGATGTTTTCCGGATGACGGTGGAGTTCAGTTTGGTGTTACATACACAGTTACCAGTTACTTTAAAGCTGTCCTGGGTATGGCTGTGTCGGGTGCAGTTTCGCCCGTGAACCGCAGCAACGTTTCACCTGACCGAGTCTCAGTTGTGAGAACCGGTGGCTGTGAGATCAGCCCCGTGAGAGGCTACGAAAGTGAGAACGGACCCACACTGAGAACATGGACCGTCAGCGCGACCTCCCCGGGGGCAGGATCCCCTTGCAAAGCACCAGGTGCGGGAGCG
>VZTL01045246.1:0-16093 GCA_013400535.1 Scopus umbretta | reverse complement strand
CGTTTGGGTTTTTTTGGGGTGTTTTTTTTTTTGCTTTGTTTTGGGGTTTTTTTGTTGGTTTTGTGTCTCTGTGTGTGTTTGGTTTGGTTTTTTTGTTTGTTTGTTTTTAATATGGAAGGCATACTTTTGGAAGGTTTCTAGGCCAAGTCAACCTGTGATAAATAAGGTCTTCACACAGCTCAAGCTTACATATTGATAAATTACCCTCATCAGCTTTTGTATTCTTATCTTCCTCAGACTCAGGCTAGGTCAGTTACACAGAGTGGTCAGAGACTTCTCACATCTTTCTTCCATCACCGAGTGCTGTTGTGTTCTTTCTTATGCTCCCTCGCATCACATCAACCTTTCGTGTCCAGAAGAAAATCTGCCCTTTGTCTGTTTTAAAAAAACACCACCACAAAAACCCCCAAAAGACAGGAAAAAAAATCCAACCAAAAAAACAGCCAACAAAAGCCCCAACCCAGCAACACTGACGTGTGTAGTCTTAAGCAGATGGTAATTAGGTAATTACAAGCAATTCAGAATATTTGTTTTGCATGCTTTTATGCTGTGAAAACAACCTTCCTTGTTTTCCCCCCTTCAAATATTTTAACTGAGATATCATGGTATTGTTTACATTTAAACATTTCACAAAAGAAGTTTACTACCATATCTATGCGATGTGGGCCAATAAAGATCTAACAAGTTGTGAAAAGCTTTGAATAAAGGAAAATTAAATCAATTTTCTTTGGTTTTATAATAGAAGAAATAATTAATAGAAAATTAAAAAGTAATTTTAAGTAATTCTTCCCCTGAAAATGGCATCCTGACCAATTCTGCTCAGATCATAAGCTGAGTTGTCCTCAGAAGTTACTCTTTGACCTTCTTTCATGTTTTAACTAAGATCTCACTTACTGACTCTCTCTATATAATTTCATCCTTTCTCTGCAGACCAGATCATGGAACTTCCCTTGTATCAATTTTAGTGAAACTTTTTCCTTCATGAATAAGTGAATCCAAAAGCTAAGCCTGTATAATTTGATTTGGATTGGTACAATTAGACCCACACATTTAAGAAAGGCCTCCGTAAGTATGACAATAAACGCAGGGCTCAAAATACTGACTGCTGTCTGTGCAAGAGTGCTTCATCTTCTTTAGCCTTTACAAGATACTTAATCAAAACTGAATATACAGAGGGGACAAAAGTCCGTACATAAAGCAATGTATTAATGCTGCTCTTCAGACACTGTTGCCAAAGACTTCTTGACACTTGTCTGTTTGAATATATGTACAAGAACAAAGTTCTTATGTGAATAGTCTCTTCGGCTTCAGATACTAGCTCTTCAAATTAATTAGAAGAAATTTCATCTGGAAATGCTTGCAAGATATACTTTGTCTTGAGGTATGTTAACAGTAGTAGAGCTGGAGAAAGTATTTCTGACCTTCCCTTTGCCTTGCATCGTTGTATCATTAAAAAGGTTTGGTTTGTTGTTTCAGGTCCCTGACCACAAATGCCCATACATGCCATTGGTGTTTCTTTGTTAACTGTGTCAAGCAATACTCTACCTTTCTCTGTGAATAATTCTGTTGTGCCTGCTAGAAGAGCAGTGTAATTATTTTTTGTTCAATTTCTTAAGCAAGAGCATTTGAGTCATAAGCATGGCTTGTATCCAGTAAATACACAAATAACTGTTTTGTAAAGTGGAGGAAGAAAGTTTAAAAAGAAAAACCAACCAAACACACACCCACCACCTCCCTCTAACTGCTTCCCCTATCTACCCCCATTGAATTCATACCACAAACTGTATGCTCTGGACTCTCTGGGTTTCTTTTCCGGCTATGGAATCTTGTGCTTATTGGTAGTGGCCAAGCCCAAATTCTGTCTCACATGACTTGGGATGTACCTGGGCTACTTTAATAAAAAAGCACCCCTCACTTGTGCCAGTGCTGCACTTTTCAACCAGACCAGCTAGCTATCTCCTCTGGATGTATAGAATCTAATGGAGTTTTACCTGCACGTATCTGAGAGACTTTCTATTTTGGCTATGATAGGTACCACAGCTGTCACAAAACGTTAACCTGTTACTCGTTCTGTGCCTTCAGAGCACTTGTAAAGTTGCTGGTACCAGTACTAATGTGATTCAGGAGCCTGTGGGTTCTTCTGCACTTGACTTTAGATGATGTTCATGCTAAAACATAATTGCTATAATCTCTCAGGAGAGGAGGAGGTTCCAGCCCAAGCCCAGAGGCTTGGGATGAGCATCAACCCTGCCAGCAGGTTCCTCCTGTGGAAATGGGCACAGTGCAGTGGAGACCCAGTATTTCAAGAGGTACTGACGGTGAGGCCTGGTTTATCATGGAAATAAGGGTCACTGCAAATTCCTGTGCTTTTACCTATGTCTTCTGGTATTATGAATAGATGAATACGGCTATTCTTACAGAGTAGATATTATCATTACATTCTGCATCCCTGCTTCAGTTTCATTTAATGTCTTTGAAAGGGAGCTGTCATGGTCTGGCAGGAAATTTGTGTTCTGGGGGTCTTTGCAGTTTGTTTTAAAATGTGTGACCTGTATGTCGTTTTGGGGGAAGGACCTCTTGCCACCTTGGAACTTTGTAAGTCCTTTGAGAGCTTACTGTCCTTTTCTAGGCATCCTGATAGTATTAATACAATTCAGTAAAATGCACTGGTAAATACTTAGCTTTTGACCAATATTTGGTCATGTGCATCTACTTGAAAATAGAAAAAACTGAAGAAAGGCCAAGCATAGCCAGAGGCAAAGTTTGTTAGGGGAAGTACATTTTTTTTAGGGTAACAGATACAATGGGAGAAAAAGTTTTTACAAAATAATAAGACAAACTTTTAGGAAAAAGCTTGCCACATTTTTTTGATTATATCAGAAACAGAAAGGAAATGTTCTCAAGTGTGCAAGCTCTTCCTTAAGCCTGGAAGTTGGTTGGTAATCTTTGACAAATACCAGTTGGTCTAATACAATTGTCCAGCAGCTCTTCCTCTGCTTGCATCTTAGACCTCTGACAGCTCTGTTAGGGCAGTTTGGAAGACAGCACTTTGAGAAGTCAATAATGAGAGAGAAAGGTGCACACACATATGCACACATTCGTTAGTTTGTGTCATAATGGTGAAACTTGAGTCATTAATGCCTGGCTCATTATCAACAAAGTGTACCAAATTGCAGGCATACTAATAGAACATCTCTGCTATTATTCATGCAAAATGGGGATCAGAACCATTCATAATAAAAAATGGCCTAGAGGATATTTCAAAACAATAAATAAACTTCTCTTGTGATATAAATAACATCTTGGTTGTTTTTTCTTTTGTTTTGTTTGGGGTTTTTTTTTGTCTCGCAAATAAATCTATCGTAGCTAAAACACTTCTCACGCAGATGTGGGGGTGTAGTAGAATAGGGAGATTTCTCACATAGGCATGCATTGGACTGCTCTGCTTAGTTCTGCCTTTGGATGAGAGTCAGTTTGCTCACCTCGTAGCTCTTCTGGAAATGTTCAGATTAAGCAGGTGTTCTTTTACGTTCTGTTAAAAAACAGGTTTCCCTTATAAGGTTACTGTCAATAAGGTGAAATGTGGGTAACTCCTAGCTTAGGCTGACAAGAAGCTTAGGGCAACTGGAGACCTGTAAAAACCCTCAGCAGCAACAGTGTTCAGCAGGGGGAAGGTGGAGGTTTTAGGCAGTGAACAGTATATTCATAGCACAATTAGAGAGTCTTGTTTCTGGTAGATTCAGCACTAGATATGGCATCATCCATCATTATGCAATGCATGGCTGGAGTTAACATTTCCCTGCATTTATGTAATTTAGAGATTTACTTTTAAAAATAAATCACGTGACTTTCAAAATCTCATATTTAAATGAAAGGTGAGTATTAAGACTTTCTGTGGTGATTTATCAGAGAGGTAATCTCTTTAATAGGAAAATCTCAGTCACCTATTCAGTAACACTGAGTAATCTATTTAATAATAAAAACCATCGCGGCTCATTTCTAAAGTGTGTTCTTTTTCTGTCAGTGGGAGTCTAAGATGGAGCTGACTTTTACACCATCTTGCTGGAGCAATGGAGAGACTATTTGTTAGAATAGCTGAGTGTTCCTCCTCCTGTCAAGGCTCAATTGAATTATGGGAGCCCAGGGCAAAGTTGTTTCTAACATACTGGTAGATTTATTATGCAAAGCGATACATCTTAGAGCATCTAAGCAATCGCTCTCAGAAGAAGAAAGGAAATATTAACCATCTTGCATACTGAAGGAAACTGAGTTGTGTGGTATGATTCTTGTACTAGCAAAAAGAGCTTGAATCAGTTCAGTCCCAGGTGATACATCCTGGTCCATAGCTGATGAGCAAAACTTACTGAAGACAATGCTGGTTTTGGTCCATCTCTACAGTCATGGCATTGCAGAGGAGGCGTGGGATTTGTGGCAAAATGCTAAAGGGTATGGTAGTGTTCACCTGAAATTCTAGCCACTTCAGCTGAGCGCACAACAAAGATTTCTAAAAATAGGGAATGTTTACATATTGGTAGTTTCAAAAATGAGTGTGTGAGGAAAGGAGAAAAAGTGAAAATGCAAGGTTTGTAATAGTTATTAGATTGTTGGAAAGAGTGTTTGTAAGAGTGCAGGACACATGCCTTAGTTTACTTTCTCATTTTGTGCATTTATAAGTGTAAGCAATTATTGTTTGTGAAGACAGCCATGTCATAATGATTGTTGAAATATTTTGAATTGTCACTGAGTGCTTGCTCTGACCGATGACATAACACCATCATTGGTGCAGTTCAGTTTCTGGTAAAGAATTACAAAGTCTTAAGTTAAAAGAATTTCTGGTGGTGTGCAAAGTGAGTAACTTCTATGTCTTGAAAGGTAGAATTTTTTTGTGTATACCTGTATGGTCAGTAAATTTTCTTACTGTGCATTCAGTAAATCAACATTAGTCAAATTAAGGTAGAAAAAAATAATGCAGCAGTTCCATAATAACTGGCCACTAAAGGGTAGCTGCCCTAGGCTTAATGATGTAAATGGCAAAAACAGGACTATTGCAGAACTGAAAATGAGGGGTTAGAACTGGATCATTGCAGGTAGCCACATTGCATATTCCTGTTCATGGATTTATTGAACTACATCCTTACACTAATTACTGCTCTTCTCATGCGTGTGAGGGTTGGAAACCTTTTAATTTCCAACCTAAATATATTCAGGATTATTTTAAACCTGTTTATCTTTGTACCAACTTTGTTTTTTATTTATAGCTCTCCTCTTTCTGTTTCTTCCCCGTTCCCTATGTATTTATACTATTTCATTTCAGCCTTCATCCTGCTAGATTAAATAAGCATAGTCATTTCAGTCCATTCCAATGCTATTCTCTGACCACCATTTTAGGAGCACTTCCTTCGTTGCACTTCGTTCTCATTTAAGTCCCCGTATCTCACGTATGGGTGACCAGAATTGCAGGCATTATTCCAGTTTGTGTATTACCAGTGCCTCGTATCATGTTTTTGATACTTCACTACCTGTGCTAGAAATTTCTTATTGATTGTGTTTTAGGATTACTGTTGCTTTTCTTGGAACTTTTGTCACAGTGATGGCTCTATGTACGAAGTGTCTTTCTGCTGTTTTTTTTTTAATAACTGGTGAGTCTCAGATTAGAGCAGAAATCCTTTTTGTTACTCAAAATCTTTCACACTATTCAGTGTCATACCATTCCAATTTCTCCGTGTCTCAAAGTCCTTCCTTTATGACACTCTGATCTTCCCTTAGGATACCATCAGCAGTGCCACCAGCTTTGGGGTACAGCAAATTTTGTGGAGGTAGTCCTAGATTTTGTGCCAACAATTTAATAAAATCCAGAGTCCGAGACTGACTTTTGAGAAATTCCAGTAGTACTACTCTTAGCTTGATAGCTCCCCTTTCTTTTTTGTCATTTCCATATCTGGTCAGCATCTCATCTACCTCACCGATTCTTCTATCAAATCCCATTTTCTCCAGATGAATTACTAATTTTCTGTCTGGCGCACAGTGTTATAGCAAAATATTTTTCTTAAAACAAGTCAGATGCAGGAGAACGAATCTGTCTGCTGTGCAGATAAAGTCCACCACATTTTACCCATGAGAAACAATAGTTATTTTGTCAAAGAAGATGAGTCAGACTTGATCTCTTCTTGGTAAGCCTGTGCAATATTTACTCCAGTCTCTCTTCACCTCAGTATGCTTTTACTTACTTTCCATCAAAATTTGTTCTGAAGTTTTGCCTGATATTGAGAATAGCCCTGACAATAACCAATTTCACCTTTCCCTCCTCCCTTTTTTAAGTATAAGCCTTGTGTTTGCTTTCGTATTCTCTTTCCATGACAAATTTATTAAAAATCTGCCTTACTTGCAAAGCCACGTGTAGGACGGAGGGGAAGGACTTAGTGCGATGGAGAAGGAAGTGCCCTTTACGATGAAGGAAGGGGCATGATTTCAAAAAGGGGATGCTTAATCTAAAACAGATTCCCTTGTAGATTTTATAGAAGTAAGTTTGGCACGTAATTGGGGTACCTTCACATGGGTAGTTTTGAAAACTTAAGCTTCTTTTAAGACTTACAGCCTTCATGAAAGCATGAAGGAACTGTGGCTATTTACATGTGTAAAAACCAGAAGCGTTGACGGGGGCCCAGGGGGTGCCAGGCTAGGCGCCATGTCAGGGTTAAAGCGCAGAGACGCGCTGTCACCCGGGTGGCTTTATGTCCCAGACTGGGTGTCTGCATTGCTCCTTCTGGGAGATGACAGAAATTCCTCCTCTGCTCAGGCAAGAGCCGCTTGATTTGGGCCTGTGCTGGTGCACAGTGAGGGAGTACAGCTTCATGTGGGCTCCTGCTTGTACTGTCAAAAACGTCTGATAGTTTCAACTTAAAAACCTTGACTGTGCTGTGCTGATTTTACTTCCAAAGAAATTCCCCTCCTGTCTTTCAGGCATTGGAAGTCTGTAAGTTCTAGCTTCCTGGTAAATCTACTGAAGAACAGTGAAACCCCTTACACTGTGTGAAGATGCACTGGCTGTCTCTAAAATAAATAAATAAATGGACAACACAAGGAGAAATCAGCCAAGTCCATTTGGAATTGGTTCTAGTTTGAGCTCATCTGCTGACTGAGGTCAATTTGGTTTGGTTTTAGCACAGGCTGTTGTGAAAACAGGAGCAGTCAGCATCCCGCCGGCAGGTCCACGAGGAGCTGCAGCGGTGGGAGAGGCACTGCCTCTGGTGCCACCTTCTCTGCTGGAACCGAGACACTATGTACTGTCCTCCCACTGAGCCCCAGCTTCTCATCAGCTCTCTTGCTCCCCCAGCTCTGCCTGGTGGGACGGGAGAGACAGAGGAGAATTGCACTGTGGTTGTGGGAGTGGGAATGGTGCTAATGCTCTGTTTGGGTAACAAGGGACAGATACTCATAAGAAACGAGAAGTAAAGTTCTTTTACCCCCAGTCTTGATAAGTCTGTGTGCCCTGCCAGGTATATGCACACACATCAGTGCAGTGAGACACACCACCCAGGTTACCAGCATAGGTACAACTTGCAGATTATTTTTGTAGTAAAAACAGAGTAGTTCTCTGTGGGAGAAAGAGGAATCAAAGCTATGACCTGCCACCACCCGTGTGGAGCTGTTTGGCTACAAGTTGCTTCTAGCAGGAGCAGAAATATTTGCAAGTCCCAAATTTCCATTTTTAGTTGAGCTGTTACTCTGAGCTGCCAAGAGCAGCGCACTTTCTAAGCCTGTGCCAGTTTGGGCTCAACAGAAATTTCTGAATAATGAACCAGGTTGGGATCCAGTTTAAAAACAAACCAAAACAAAAACAAACAATCAAAAAACCCACAGAGGTTTAGAATGTCTTCAATTCAGACTCTCTTTAATTCCTTGCAGAGGAAAATTTCTTGCTGCTGAATTTTAATCTACTATGAGAAAAGTTTCTACTACTTTTCTCAAGTTTAAATGGGAAGGAGTTGACTTTTGTTTTTCTCATAAAGCCAATCTGGTGCTTCTTTTGCCTTAGTGATTTTGAAACCAACATTTCTAATCTCTCCTATTGGTGTTGGAGAAATGTAACTATTTCTCCAAGAAAGCATTTGAAATCTCAGTTGTTTCTTGTTGGTTTGTTTGGAAATGTTCTTTCTGTAACTTGTCACAGTAGATTGGGAAACATTTTCCTTTTCCAGCTGTATTACTTTACAATTTTTAACTAGATGCAAATAACCTGTGCATACAGATGTCACAGCTGATCAGATTCAGTCAAGAGAGAATTGAAGCATACTTTTGAGGGCATGATGGTATATTTTCAAATGAATTTATGTTGTTTAGCTTGTGTTATGAACCAGTTTATTTTAACAGAAGCAAGGCTAGTACACTTGGCTCTTACGCAATGTCTCTTGAGACATTACTGGGATACTGCTTTGTGAAAAAAAAAAAACAAACCAGCCAAGCAATAAGCCTAAATTTTGAGAACTAATTTTAAATTGAAGTGCAGAAGCAAAGAAAGGTCTTGTCTGAGATTACTTTTCATTTTTCCTGTCTGAAATTGCTAAGTGTCTGCAATGGGAGTAATAGGACAGTATTTCTAAGCAGGTTAGCTTAGCTCCTTTTTCAAATACAGTCACAGTCCAACAGAGAAATTTCAGCTCAAGGTTTTTGCCTGCTTTTTTTTTTGTTGATTGGTTGGTTGGTTCTGAGAAATCATTATTTTCATCTTTGTATGTTGCTATTCTGTGATCCTCATGCATACTGACATACTTCTGGAGTTGACTGATAATACACTTGGAAAAATAAGACCCTCAAGGAAAAATTAAGACAATTACTCAGGGTCAGGGTGGAATAAAGTGATGGAAAAGATATAACTGTCTTCAGGAACCTCAAGGCATGATGTAAAAATTACTTTATTCAGTTCTCGTAGTCAACAAGGACAAAACAAATAACAGATTTACAATACAGAAGAGAAAATCTATATCAAATAACAATGACAACAACAAAGCTAGAGACTAGATAAGTAATGGAACAAACTACAAGGGAATACTGTGCAGTTATTAACATCAGAGACACTATAGTTTAGACCAAATTTCCTCCTTATTGTCCTGATTCTGATAGTGTACAAAGATACGACCTCAGCAAGCCTTAATGTGTTTTCTGGGCCTTTTTCCTTTCCCAGTCTCCCACACATTCACTTCATTTATACTCAAGGGCTTTTTACACCAAAGCATCATGAGGAGAGAACCTGTACGACTTCACTTATCCCTGAACTAGGTGATTCTCTAAGCTTCTTTATAATCTAAAGGGTTTGGGGTTATAATGAATTATGTCTGTTAATATACAATGCAAATGTCCTAGGATATAGAGCAGGATTTCATTTTAAAATGTTTGCACTCTCTAAAATACTTTTAAGCAAGAGATCTGTTTCCCAGACTAAAATACAATGGTTTAACACTTTTTTTTTTTTCCTACAGTGGTATGACTGAAATGCTGATTTAATATTTCTGCCTATAATGAAGAGCAATAACACAAAGTAGGGCAATATTACAGCCTAATTAAACTTTTCTGAACTGTAACTTTTGATGACAGTAGTTTTACCTATCCAAAACTATGCTCTGGCAGCTGTAGTATCAAACAGCTCAGTTCATGTTAGTGTATGAAGTGAAAAAACTTCACTAAAGTAGCTTATGAGCTGAATGTGCCACTTGGAAATGTGTTGTTTAAATAGCTCCTCTGGTTAAGCCTGTGGTCTAATTAACTCGATTTTCTGCTTGCCTTTCAAGAGGTTAAGTTTGACGTCTGAAGAGTTAATGTTAACTAATGTCCTTCTAGAGATTGATTAACGTTCACAAAGCCATTTGAAGATGCTTGGCACTTACACAGTGCATTATGGTGATGATCTCAGATAAATACACTAACAAGCACTGAGGTTTGGTGTCTCCTGAGCAGCTTTCACCCTACCACATCACTGTTTTCCTTTTTTGTGAGTAGCAATTACTCTGTTTGGTCTATGTTAAAAGAGTGTGCTTCAGCAGTTTTATTTTTGTTCTGCCAGTCTGACTTTGGGACTCTAGCCCAGATAGTTAAAAACATAATTTACAGATTAAGACAATTAGTAGGGGGAGAAAGCAATTTAGGTGGTTGTGGTTAGATAAATAAGATGCCGTTTTTGCAGTGAGTTAATGACCTTCGTCTCAGCAAGCCCAACTGGGTTCCAATAGCTACTGAGTTCACGAGGAGAGGGAAGGTTTGCATTTCCCCACAGGTCACTAGGTTGTCGCTGCCTCGCTTGGCACTGCTGGTTGTCCATGGCATACCGAGAATGGAGCAGCAGTTGGGCTATAGACATGCTAGGGTGCTGCCAGCCTGGGGTGTATTCCACAGGATTTTGCCTTTGAAAACTTGTATCCAGTGGCCAGTTGCTTCTTTCTCATATTTTACTGTCACAATAGGGGGAGGGAAAACTTATTTGGCAATTTGGTGCATGTAGGTGTAAATACACATATTTTAAAGGAGGTGCAGAGTTTGTAGGGATGCAGAAGGGGAAGGAGGAGAGGTGTTATTGCTAAGGTAGGTTGTCCTAAATGGAGCTGTAGTAGTGGTGGTACTGCACATATTTTCAGAGTCAAGGAGAGCTAGTAGGTGTGCATCTCCTGGTTCTTGAGCAAGCAATGTAGTTTCAGCACAGTTCAGGACCAGATCTGAAATGAAAGGTGATCTGCCATCGCTCTGGGATGTGCGATACGGTGAATTCTCTCACCTTAATCACAGGCAATAATTTTTTTTAGTTGATATTGATGTTGTCTTTTGCGGTGTCTCATCCTGTTACCTTGTTTGGCATTTTGAGTATATCTGGGATTGATTCAAAGCAAGTTGAATTTGGAGTGCTTTCGTTTTGTTGCCTTTTCTGTGATAGCAGAGGAGCTAGCATAAGCTTAGCTGTGTTACTCGCTTTCGAGATAACTGGTCATTTGTTCTCCCAGCTTTTGCACTTCAGGAGCTAGCTTGACTGATTAGGCAGAGGTATCAGGCAGCCAGCCTGCCTCGTACTCCACCATGGGGGTATCGAAGGTAGCCTAACAGCCTGTCACAAAAGTGCGCCAAAGGAGGCATCTCATATATATGGATGCCTCTAATGCTAAGTACAGAGGGTTTGTAGCTGGTCTGTGCCCGGTCTGCATGGGTAATTCAGCTGTAACCTTTTTTTCTAATAGGGGAATGACTTAGTGCCAGGAAGAAGATTCTTTCCCTTCTTGGCTTCACTGCTAGTTTGTTGGCTTCTCCATCTGCTCATTTGTTTTTCTTCCTTGCAGTTCTCCTGCTGTTGCTCACTTGTAAGATCAAATTAAAAAAAAAAAAAAAAAGTTTTTTCCACTAGCTGTCTTACACAATGACCACATAATTTCTTTGCACTATAATTTTAAACATTTGATTTTAATGAAGAGGTCCATGTGAGGGAAGGGGGAATGGGAACTGCTTAGGTAGCAAGGGGGGACCTAAAAAAATCTGTAGACTTCCCAGGTTACAGTTGTGGTGTTTTTCCTGCAGGTTTTCATAGGCTCCTTTAAGTTTTGCTTACAGATGGAGCCCTAGCCAGCCTATTTAAAGCAGAATTAATTTTCAGTGACAGTTCCTCTCTTGTGAATCGAAACAGCATGGTCTGTATTTCAAATGGTAACCAGAGTATATTCTTGATGAAGTACCTCACAGAAGGTCTTTGGAGAGGCACAAGCTATAACCTGTAATGCAGTCTATGTAATGTCCTAATAAAGAAAATGGGTAATTAGAGGTAAGAGTGTGCTAAGCAAGAATCCCTTCAGGAGGAGAAGCGATAAGCTGGTGCTCTCTAGAAGAGTCAGAGTAAGAAGTAAAAGGTCAGCAATCCTGCCATGAAAGGCAATTTCTCGGTGTACTGCTCGTGAGAGGGGACATCAAGGAGATGCACAAGCAAAGGCAGAGCAAGAGCCCTCTTCTTCTGCACGCAGGAACTTCTGACTCCAGCCCTCAGTCTTCTGGGCCTGTGGTGCTGCAACAGTTAATAGAAAATGTACCAGAGTATAGCATTTAGCAATAAACTTCGCCAATGGGTGTTGTAGGGCTAAAAAGTGTGGTTACGCAGTGTAAGTGACTGCCTTTATGCTGCTCTTTATAAATGCTGAGAATATCTACCTCCCCCATTGCTACTGTCATTCTTCCTGATTTGTCTGGAGATATGGTTAAGGCTGGTTTCTCTGAAGGCTTAGGAGAGCGAGGATGCAACAGGGAAGGGACTAGGGTATCGATGTGTAACAGATGTGATAAGGTGTTTCCCTTGATAGGTCTGAGCTTAGCTGGCCTTCTGTCAATGCCACTGTCTGCATCAGTCGGACTTCGAGTAGACAGACAGTCTGTGGGCTTGGAAATTGTCAGAAATGCTTTTCTGTTTTGGGGGGTGGGGGTAAGCTTTCATGTAGCCATCATTGTCTTGTGTGCTTTGAAAGGTGTCAGGAACCTGACAGAGCAGCAGTGTTATCTTTTGGAAGAAGGTTTGGCATAGTATGTTTACGTGTTAAACAAACATGTGGATTCTGCTTTATACATGTAATTCTTTCTTATTCTATATGTTTACTAGAAGTGACCATAAAGACTTCATAGACCCTAAGCAAATGTATCACATTAATCGGTTAACGTTCTTTTATATTGTTCAGGGATGCTGTAAATATGCTGGAGTGTAATTGCAGATATATGCTTGCAGATGTATGATTTTTTTTGGTTTTTTGGGTTTTGTTGTTTTTTTCACAAGAGACTTTCCTTTTTGATATGACAAACAAGCCCTTGTTTTTTCATACCATTTCCACTCGCATGGAGTTTTCTCCTCAAAGCACATGACTAATTCAGATGAAGTGCTCCCTCACCTCTGAAAATGATACTGCAATTTATCCATCAGCTTTTAAAACTGCATTTTCTTATTGTTATTGATCACAGCTTTTTTTGTACTGGGAGTAGTGGAGGAGTGAAGAGGGAAGCAGAGTACTTTCCTGTTTGCCCAACAGTGTGCTGTGACACATTGTAGAGGCAGTTCAGAGTTATTCATATCTGGCACCTGTTTTATCACAAATAAAAATAGGCTGCTTTTGAAAGAGATGGGGAACCCTTATCGGCACGATGCTGATTCTTTGTAATCTTTTTCATTTCCTTATTGCATATAAGAGCCTTTTTAGTAACTCTCCTCTTTGTGCACTTTGGCTTTCTGTTTGCATTTCCAAATCATGATGCTCAGTCTTCAGGTCTGTTCTAAGGAGGAGAGGTGCAGTGGAGCCTCCATATTTACTGAGAGTTGCAAAAGGAGTTATTTTTACAAAGTCAGCCTGCTTGTGTGGACACTACTGGCTTCATTGCCATCAGCTCTGGGATGTGGCAGGGTGAGTCTGCCCAGATACTGTTCTTCAGCCACCTCCTTATGGACATCGCACAAATGCCACCTCTGAACTGCTGGATCTGTCGGTAGCGATGAGCGCGGGGCTTTATTGACTTGTGCTGCAACAGTCAGGGTTCTTCTTCCACTGCTTTTTTCTGGGACAATGAGAGAGGCAGATTTTTAAATAGTGGCTCCTTTATTTAATGGTATCTTGGGGAGGGGAAGTGTGTTTGTGACACAGCAGCAGTCACCTTCAAAGTGAATCTGGGTAAGTTAGTGAAGAGCTTGGGGCTGCATGTGCCATAAACATTCTGGTCCTGCCTGTCTCGTCAGGCTTGAGGCTTTGTGGAATCCTTGTTTTTCATTGCGTAGTGAAATTTATTCTCAGCCTCGAAAAAGGAAAGCTTACAGCTGTAGGAGGCCTTTTATGTGTGTTTTTCTTCCAGTCTCCATCTATAGCTCCCCTAATGAGAAGTCTTATCGGTTCAGAGAGATAATGTTGCATATGTCTTTATGAGGAGTGTGAGCTGGTAGTTTTGCTGTATGTTTAGCAATTTCATACCATTTCTATTCCAACTAAATATGTGATCAGGTAAGGTAAGTTGTTGAAAGTGTTTTGTAGTCACGTATTGCTGGGTAATTTTAGTGCTCTGCAAATGCTACATACCATGTTAAAGAGAGGGCATTTTTACCCTATTTTATATGATCATCTCATTGCTTTCCTGAGTAATTGTGTGTATGCTACTTTGGTGCTGAAATTTTGGATTTGGATTCATTCCTGATATCCTTGTCTGGGATGACAGTTTCTGACACACACATGTGCGCCCACACCCCGGTGGGGAAACCAGTGGCACATCTTGCACAGTTCAGTGGTGCAGTGTCCTTTCTTATCCCCTTTTTGTTTCAAAGCAGGTGAAATAAACCCCTCATATAATTAATCTAGATTTGGAATTTAACAAATGCAGCTTAGCTTTTTGCATTGTTTTGCTGTGTCTTGAAGCTTAGTTGGTTGTGTCTTACTCTCTCAATCAAAGTAAAAAGGATGAGTGGCTTTTGTTCTAATACCAGCTGAGCCTTCTAAACAGCACTGTTCCTTAGGAAAGAAAACTGCATG
This sequence comes from Scopus umbretta, assembly GCA_013400535.1. NCBI lineage: Eukaryota > Metazoa > Chordata > Aves > Pelecaniformes > Scopidae > Scopus > Scopus umbretta. The sequence goes on along the minus strand of VZTL01045246.1, from coordinate 1,580 downwards.
ATTGGCAGCAATATTACTACTTCATTACTGCACTGCTATTGCTAGTGACCTTCCTTGTCTTAAATTACAGTCTCCCTATCATGCGCCAGAAAGGTAGCCAAAGGTTTTCCTTCACGTTATTGCCAGCAGACTACAGGGATCAGTGGTGTAGATAACTTAGCAATCACTATATTTCTGCAGTATTAGGTGCTCTTTTTCTTATGTACTCTATGTGTTACTGAGAGAATTTTCGATTGCACATATAAAAATGGTCATGGCAGGAGTTATTTTTACTGTATCACATCTTCAGGGCAAGGCAGAAATTACAGTGCTGCTTCTCCTGAGAGCTAGTGAGAATTAGTTGCTCTTTGGTTGTCTTCTGTTATTGGCAAATAATAATTCCAGAGGAGGCTGTGCCAAGTGGAGATGATATTTCCAAGGTCCATATTGCACCCTTCATTTGTGGATCTTGCTGCACTTCAAGAAAGTGCAATGGATCTTTCTACCCGCCTCCTCTCTGATCAAATATTATCATCTCCATTCTATGAAATTGGGGAAAACAACAGAGGGGATAAATGACTCACCCAGAACTAGGCAGCAGCTCAGTAAGAGAAAATGCAGATCTCTCTGAAGATTGGATTGTATGGATCCCAGGTACCTTTCAGACACAGAGATGGTTTTGAAGCCCTCTCGCCCTGGCACTTTGCAAACTAGTTTCCCAGGGCTCTGCATCACTGCTTCCCTCATCCAAAATTGTGCTGATACAATTTCAGATGCTTTTCTTGATGAGTTTCATGGTGCACAGGATCCGTTAATACCACCCCCAGCCACAGAGGCTTACTCCTCACCACAGGTGTCTGTCTGTCCCTTTATGTGTGACAGTAGTAATGCCAGGTCACTGTATTTATATGGCTGACTGAATAATTTGATTGATTTAAGCTGTCTGCTCTTGAAATATTTGAGAATACACAGCAATGTTACCACTTTTATTTAGCATCTACTTAATCAGATCCATTCTATTTTGTAGACCAATTGTACATGGCTGGCATCCATGAATGAGGTGGCTCATTTGTGATTAGTAAATTGTCTTTGATATGCATTCCCAATGTGATGGGTCCAAGCCTTAAATTTACAGAAAAATGGCTGTTTAAATCACCTCAACTTGTCCCCCCATAGCATCATGAATGAATTTTGAAAATAATGGGTTGGCCGGTTCCTTATTTCAAACTTTCCTTTTCATGATATGGCTATTTATTATTTTGTTTTTGCACCAGTACAACCTTTTTCATTTCTTGAATTCAAGAACTTCACAATGGCGGTCAGAGTGACCGTAGACCATTTTAAAGACGTGGTGGGGGGATGAGTATCTAGTATTTACATAGCAGTTTAGCAGAATCAGAGTTGTGGTTTAACCCCAGTTGGCAACTAAACACCACACAGCTGCTCGCTCACCCTCTCCCCTGCCCCCCATGGTGGGATAGGGGAGAGAATCGGGGAAAAGAAAAAGTAAAATCCATGGGTTGAGATAAAAGCAGTTTAATAGGATAGCAGAGAAAGAGAAAATTGCAATAATAGTAATAATGATAGAGGAATATACAAAA
>VZTL01045245.1:22709-35243 GCA_013400535.1 Scopus umbretta | reverse complement strand
TGTGTATTGGATCTGAAAACAGTTCTTGATATATTCACATTTGAATGCTTCATTCTGTAACTATCCTACTTTACCTGTTCTGGTATTTCAACCAAATATTACATGGTATACTGAAGTTTCTACTTTAAATGTTTCTGGAGAGTATAAGCATGCACTTTTTCTCAGACTCCCCTTATAGTGTTAATCATAGTTAATTCACTTAATAGTAATATGGATATCCAAGTGTGTTTCCTTCTTCAGGAATTCTACCATAGTCCATCATTAATTAACACACAGTTTCAGTGTTATCTGATCATAGCTGTCATTGCCTGGACTTTACATCACATCCCCTACCCTGGATTAGTATAGTACAGCAATCTGTCATGACTGCAATGTCTGACAGGAAAAAAAATGTGGGGTTTTTCCATATTCAGACTGTTTTAGTGGTCCTTTTGCAAAAGTATGATCTTCAAAAGAATTCACAGAGTTTTCTGTCTTTTATTCCACAGCAAGATTTATCTGCTAGTCCAAATTCCTGTGCACTTTTGTGGTTTCAGTCTCTCTTCCTGTTTGAACCTCAGGCAACTAACATCCTTTGCAGCAGTCTTCAGCTGCATCCATCTCAATCAAGGGCCATTGTCACTAGCTGTAGTGTCAGAAGTTCAATAACCAAGCTAGAGAAAGTTTTGCAACAAGGAGCTTCTAGGTAACTCAGCAGAGAACAACCACAGCTGTAGTTACAGTTAGAGAGGGATCACAAATGGGTAAGGTAGCCTCCTGCATCCATTGGCATAAGTTAATTTTTAAAAAATCCTATGCCATTCCTTTTAATTTATTAATAATCAATCTAATATTCCATCCATCTTGCAAGGAATTTTTATTTCTTATTTGGTTCTGATAAAGTTGTGACATTACCTAGAAAATGAGTTTTAAAAATTTGCCTCCTCCACTTCTATGAACTGAATGTGTGAACTAACTACAGAAAATTCTACCCTCCTTCACTTAAAGGCACATTTTTAGACCTAAAGTTTTTTAGCTACAACTGTCTTTTGACTGCATTATAGTTAACTGAAGATTTAGATTATACTTTAGATGACACTATTCTCAATATTTGGTCCTGATGGATCTATTACTGTGGTGCCCAAAGAATGGTTAATTTAACTATGAACTTTGCCTTGTAGGCTACGCTGCCACACTTTCACTGGATTTTATATGAGCATGATTAGCATACATGAAAATAAATTTTTATTGCTCTAGCTTTTTACCCAGCATTGGGTAGCTATAATTAGTTGAAATACTTCCTTTTTTCTCTGCTTAGAGGAGAAAGCAAATTTCAAGCAGATCAGAAAGCAGGGGGCTGATTTTTCAGTGGAGAGGAGGACGAAGGTGAGTCTCCTAAAGAATTCAGAAGGGAGTCTCCTAAAGGATTCAGTTTCCTCTGAAATGAAAACTCCATCCCACTACTCAATTTAAATTCAGACTGGACAGAGTAGTCAAGAATACACAGCGGGAGAACAATTGCTGGCACTGTAATGGCATCTTAAAGATAGTGGGGAATAAAATTGGGGTACAAGAAAAAAAAAAACCAAAAACATCCACACACAATCTGAGTTTGAAAGTGGTTGGCCTCTATTCCCTGTCCTAAGCCAACTAGCATCTCTTCTGAGATAAAAGGCCAGGAACATTAGCAGGTCAAATGCTAGAAGCCTGGTGTTGATCTGCAGACAGCAACTGGGGGAGGGAACCTGCCTGACATTTTTCTCTCCTTCTCTGAATCCCCAGACAGACCTTCTGGGAGCCAGTCTGTGGCCTGGGGCTGTGAGAGGAAGGAACAAGCTGTTCTCCTTCTGAGAGTGAAAAAGGTGAACTGCTCAGCTCACTGTGGGGCAGAGAGGGAAGGGAATGGCAAAATCTTGCTCTTTCCATCCACCTTGATGAATTCTTTTGTATACAAATATTTGGATTTTAAAAACAAGTCTTCTAATTTGTATCTAAGCTCTGCATTGTGAATTACATGCAATGCTTGTAGAGTGTGACAATAGGGTTCTTGACATTCACTTTATGCAATTGAGAAGAAAAGTCCTGCTGACCCTTTGAAGAAAATTACATGAACTCATAGATTTGGCAAGGATAAAGGGCCAAGAGGCTCAGCAGATGTCATAGGGACAGAGATGTATAGTCTTTCAAAATCCATTTCTACATAAATGTGATCTAACAGATGCAAGAGGCAGACTAATATACAGCTCTGCTCTGCAAAGTGAGTGTCTGTGCCAGTGCACTAAAACCAGTCCTGCTGCGCACTGTGAATCATGTCAGTTCACGTTGGTGAAAAGCTTTATACTTGTATAGCCTTGGCAAAACCAACACAATTAAGTCTGAATGGGCTGCGGTACCATTCCCTATCCTATATCAATAGAGGTGTTTAATCTATTTAATCATGTCAGTGCCAAGTACACTAAAGTAATTGCATCATAGACCTAACAAAAGGGCATCATTTCACTTGCAGCATTTTTATGACAAGTGATAATGTGCAACACGGAAAGAAGCCAAGAGTTTCTAATAGGCAAGACTGAGTTTGCTGAGCTGCGTTTATTGGGGGAAAATCTGCAGTTGTAAACAATATTATTTTATGGGACAAAAGAAATGCATACTTCTAAATTTAGCTGGCTACACTGAGGATTTAATTGTGTTTACCGTATGAGTAGAAAGTAAAGTTAGTGCAGAGGGAATAAGAGGCGCCTAATGAGCAGAATTCAAAAGTCAAATACAACAGCTTTCAGTGTATCCAAACAAGGTTTGAACTAAGTCCCTCAGAGATCCTGAAGACAAGCCTTTGCTCCCCACTGGACTGGTCACCAGGATTTATCCATGACAAAGGAGAGCTCTGCCCTGATACATGATGGCACAGGCTGTTGTCTCCTTTGTTCCTAACTGAAGGTGACATGATGAGGAACAGGATGGGGGGCACCCCAGAGCCTATAAACACTCACTAGACCCCAGAAACCTGCTGCATTGGCAGACTGCTGACTTCTTCAGTAATGCAGGCAATGTGCCAATCTGAAATTGTGCTGCCTCCACACCAAGTTCTGCTTCTGCCCAAGTACTTGCAAGAGCTGCAACCATGAAGCTGGCGGAGAAATAGAGAAACTGCTTTTAAATCTGAGACTCAGCAGCTGAGCACCTGATACCATTATTTGGTGGGAACAGAATGCCCAGGACTGATTTGCTTAAGTTTTTGCTTGGGCATGTAATGCCACATGCAAAAAGCCATGTTTTGACTTTGCTTATTCTGGCCAGAACCAGTTGCCACTACAGTGAAATAGATCATTCTATAACTTGTGTGAAACCTGTCAAAGCTCAAAATGAGATGCAAAATTAATGATCCGACCACTTCAAGGTCCAGCAGAGGCGCTTTTGTATTCCAGACAGCCTCTTAAGTTGTCAGATTTGACACCAGGAAAATTAAATGCATGAAGAGTTGGTAACTCTCTTCAACTTATCCCAAGTCCTTCACTGCCATTTTAAGCTAAAAAATTGCCTGAATCAGTGGTTCATGTTTGTAACATATCAGGTACATTTTATTTGGCAGGATGCAAGATACATGGCTGCTAAGTCTGTTCAGCAGTAGTCAAATGGTTAATTAGAATACGCAACTACCAAATTGTTTCTTTGGTGTTCTAGTGTGTTCTGTTGGATTTGCTATTAAGAACTTTTCCTGGGTCCAATACCAATGACATTCTCCATTAGTCCACAGAGACTCGGCAATTTTTTAACATCTGGTAAGAAAAATTAATCTTTAAACCTCTGTTGCAACAGCCCTTTCCCATCTCTGGTGGAAATAAATAATCAGCTACTTCTCAAAGTATTTACCGTGTCTGTCTTAGGCAGCTATGGAATTCATGTCCCTAAAGGGGAACGTTTCAGCTCAGCTAACGTCATGGCATGACCACTTATTATACACATAGCGCTAGCAGGCTTTTTCCATACTGCATGTGTTGTAGTTCAGTTTACAATACTTACTTATTATGATTGTTACATTTTTATTGTATGCCTTTGCTGCTATGGTAATGCTGTCAGGGGGATGCCAGAATCAGATTTTGATTACTTGTATTTTATTTGTCAAGGGCATCTGATGTTTTGTGAGGGCATTCTTTTTATGAAGGTATGATCAATTTACATAAATGAATACCTACTTATACTATACATGATGGCAGGTAAAGAGTGGTACACAGAGACAGAAACAAGAATAAATTATGTTAAGAGAGGAATAGTTACTATGATACAATACCTGTCTGCTCCAGTTGGCACTTGGACAATTAAGAAGGAATGATTTTCACCATAGGCAATAGTAACTTTGTCCTTGATAAATGTAATCTCCAGAGGCTAGCGATAAGGTTAACCCAAATCTACATGTAACATTCAGGAGAACAGAAGTAACCTTGAAGAAGGCCCTAAGCTTAATTTTTTTTTTTCTTTCTTTTTTAACTTGACTAAAAATGAGGTTGTACCCCAAAGGACACAGAACACGCTATAGGCGCAATTAAAGAGGAAATGTGCTGAGAATCACACACGCGGACTTTTAATGTCAAATTTTTGAACACAAAACTCAACCTTCTGGGAAGAGGAGAATTAAATGTATGAATTCTTGCAAGAAATTGTTCTTAAGTTCTTCTCTGAAGATCCTTTAATTACCTAGCCTAATTATTATGCTTTTGGACTTGTAGTACCTTGGCTAATGGAGGTTTAAGCTCACTTTTCTTCTGATCATATAGCTTTTGCTAAAATGTTTGAATTTTTATATGCTGCTTGGGAAGGGAGGAGAGGATAAATGGAGAATAAAAATACAAATGTAAAGACAGAAGATTGCAAGAAGACACTTTAATGGCACTGCCTCTTTTTTCTGTAGTCATCTGTATTACAGAGCTTGTTGTGTAGACCAGAAATCCTTTAAGCACCTATGTAACTAGCAGCTTTTGAAAGCTGACAATGATCATGTGGCATGATCTTTAGAGAGAATAAAACTCTTTGCAGAACTCACAGAAAACTTTTGATTATTTTTTTATTAATTCTGTAGATGGTTAAGCTATTTGGAACCTATTACTATGAACTTTCATAGAATAAATCTACAAATATAAATTGCACACTACACCCCAAGAGCTCTATCAGGTAGAGCAGTATTTCTCTCTGTCCTGGTTTCAGCTGGGATAGAGTTAATTTTCTTCCTAGTGCTGTGTTTTTGATTTAGTATGAGAATAATGCCGATAACACACTGGTGTTGTAGTTGTTGCTAGGTCATGCTTACGCTAGTCAAGGACTTTTTCTGTCAGCTTCCCATGCTCTGCCAGGTGCACAAGAAACTTGGAAGCGGCACAGCCAAGATAGTTGATCCAAACTGGGTATTACAAAAGGGGAGTTCCGTACCATAGGAGTATTCCATACCATATGGAGTCATGCTCAGTACAGAAACTGGGGGGAGATGGCTGGGTGGCAGCAATGGCTGATCGGGGACGGGCTGGGTGTTGGCCAGCGGGTGGTGAGAGGTTGCATCACTTGTTTATTTTCCTCCCTGGGTTTTGTTTCTCTCTCTCTCTCTCTGTTCTTGTTTTCATTACAATTTATATTACTATCACTATCATTATTGTTATTGTTTTATTTCAATTATTAAACTGTTCTTATCTCAACCCAAAAGTTTTCTTACTTTTGCCCTTCCGATTCTCTCCCCCATCCCACTGGGGGGGAGGGTGAGCAAGCGGCTGTGTGGTGCTTGGTTGCCAACAGGGGCTAAACCACAACACTGTCATTAAAAAGATAGATACGAGTGCAAGTGTAGGCAGGAACTGATTTTAAAACTGTAGTATCCAGACATGCTGGTGGGTTATGCAAGTAATTAAAAGAAAAACTACAGATGAAAGCCACACACCCACACACAAAATTTGGATTCCAGGACTGCCAAGGAGATTAAGTTCCATGAGGCAGTAGCTATCTACTAAAAGCCCAGCTTCTAGTCCTGAAAAGTCTTAAAGATCTAAGCATTTCAAATTAAGTTATTTTACCAGTCTAGCATATTGGACACAAGGCTTGTGTAAGCAACAGAATTTTTTGGTTCACTGTGAGTTTCAAAAAAAATTTTGTAGGTACATAAGAATCTAATATTTTTAGATATGGTGAAAGCTCATCTAAGCTTCATTGGAATAAAGCAGGATGTTTTTTGACTTTTCTTTTTTTATTTCTAGTAAAGAAAAAAACCATCAAAATAGTTTTGGAAATGAAAGCTCTATCCAAAAAGAGTTTTAGGATTGGGTATTTAGCAGCTTAAATACCTCCAAAGAGAGTTGTATTTAAGATCCATGGAGACCCATCTACCACCACAGAAAAGCACTTATACAATGAGCGAAAACATGTAAACAAAAAGGCTGACCTGGCAAAAATAGTTACTTGTTTCTAACAGAGTGTGCTGGAAACCCAAACCTGTCTTTTGCTGTCATTCATAAACTTTATGCAAAGATCATACAATGTTTAAATAAAATTTCAAAAGGACCCTACAGTAGAAACACTTCTCTGAAAACTTATACCACCACCCACTGTAAAGAGGGCAGTAAGAAGGAAAGAAAATTGAAACTGAAAAACTATCCAGTAATGGAGGGAAGGTGATGAAACAGCCCCATAGAATAAGAAAATTACATAGTCTCCCATTTCTACCATGAGATCTCAGAGCTGTAATGCCCAGGGCAAAAGTAAACAGAAATGCAGAGCAGCAGAGCTCATCATGCTGCAAAAGGAGGAGCTGGTCAGGAGCCAGGTTTGGCATAAAGTCACAGAAGTCACTAGGCAGCCTCGCAAACAGCTGGGGTGCCAGGGCAGCTAAAAGAAATCTTCTCTGTAAGTATGATGTTAATAATTGGCTTTGGTTTTACCTTTTTGCAGTTTTTCTGTTACTGTAAATCTACATTTTTAAACACCGTTTTCATTTAAATCTAGCTTAGACTTAAACTCTTCATGATCTAATTCAACAAAGCCATTTATACGAGAAGGCAATTCCTAAAAGAGATTATTGGAACAGCAATAATTTTTTTCCAGATTTTCCAAGGAGTTACAGGGTAAATCTCCACCCAAACTGCACTGGCCAATTTAAGAGCTGATAGTCAGGAGTTCAGGAAGAGGTGGGCTCTCAATAGCCAGGAAAACTGCCTGGCATTATGACAAGGCAGAGATGGACACTCCAGAAGTCTGAAGGTCCTTACAGATTTCATAGCAAAGATGAACAGCCAGGCCTACAGCTGATGCAAATATTGCTTCAATAAAATGAGCCAAGTCACTCCATCACTGGAGGCTCTGTGCCAACTTCCTCAGTTCAAAATCTCCAATTCAAAATACTACTTTTCTTGCCATAAACACAAAAATGTACAAAACAAGAAGAAAAATTACTAAATATTTTTCAAAAAGTTTACCAGTAGCCCTGAAACTAGATTATTGAAGTTAACCTGCAAAAAATATATATGACTCCAGAAATCCCCAAAGGACTGTTCATTTCCAAGAGATTCAAGATGAGACCCTGGATTAAATTAGAAACCAGTTGCAGCAATTATTTTTTGAATGCTTAATATTCCCTTACGCAGTTTGCCTTCTAAGAAATAAATACTCTCAGACTGACAGCCAGAGTCACTTACACCTAGTTAGGGATATGCACTCACCATTGTCTCAGGGGATTTATGTAACTGTTTTCCTCTCCTGTCCATCAAAAGACCACCTACTTAGACAAGCATATGTAAATAGTCCTATGAATTGTTCATACAGCTCATTTTCTGACATGCGCCTTTAGTTGCCAACAAGGTCACCCAACTTTCCTGACTTTGATTCCTTCCCCGATTCTTAGTTCATTTGTTATCCTCAGTATGGTCTCTCTTATTAACAAAACTATTAATCTAACTGTCCTTGTCAGATAATGCAATACCTTCTTACCCAGACCCCTTATCAGCCAAATTAATTTGTTGTACTGAAGCAACCATATAGATCTTACACTGTAACATGAAATGAAATATAAAAATGCAGCCATGATGATCTATGTATGAACTCATTTTTGGTAACATAAAACATGATTCTGAGAAAATCTGGAGGCTATGACTGCATCAGTGCGGTAGGTCTGCAGAGCAAAGTAGCTGGTGCTGACCATCTGACATCCCCACTGTAACTATAACTCTGGACTGAACACATATTAGGTCAGAGCACATCCTTTCCATTTCTTTTCATCAGGAAGGGATCTATGTTATGCACTCCAAAATCATTCCACAGTGTGAACCAAAAATCAATAAATGGGGACGATCAGGAAATTCCCTTCTCTTCTCTCTCCCTTCTGCACACTAACGTAGATGCATCTTGGCTTGCAGTCACTGTGCAGGGTTCTCTTTATTCTTTACTTAAAATTACAAAATCTTCATGTCAGTGTTCCAGGAAGAACAAAAGTTCTGTTCAGCCTCATATATGGGAAGGAAATCACCATCAGTATTTTCAAGCAATGGTTAGGGGTGATTATATTGATGGTGGAAGCAGAGAAATTGCAGAGGGTGCAAAGACAAGAGACTACGCAAGCGCAGTAGATCTCTGTGTACTCATAAGCTAGCTGGCAAGAGTTGACAAGATGAGAACTTTATATTTGAAAATAAGGTATTCAGAAAGTGACATTGACATTTGTTAGCTGCAACACTAACACACGAGCTACCTGCAAGCTAATCACCACATGGGATAATAGATCACTGAGGTGTAATGAAGCTGAGATGTAATACTTTTTAATGACCTCATGAAGCTAAGATTCACCTATTTGTAGTTACAATACACAGTGCAAGACCTCTTGTTAGACTAAAGGGGTTATTCTGTCTCCTAGTGGACTCATGATTGTTTGATAGACTGGTTTATTTGACATGAGTGGTTTTCAATTAAAAGAAACAAGCACATTGACTGGCATTAATTGTGCTTACGTTCTTCAGCTAATAATCCTGACATCCCACAGCAGCATTTCTAATTATTTTGTTTGACCTTGATATCACACTAAGCATCCTACAGCTACTCAGGTCATCCTCTTCTTTCTTAGCCACCATTGCAACTCTCCCCACCGTTTACGTAATAGGAATTTTGCCATATTACAAGGTATATTCAATGCTGGCTTCAGCAGCTCAAAGAGCTCATCAGCAAGCTGTTTTAATGTTTTTCATCAGTGACTTTCCCAAAGCAGGGCTGGTAATATCCAGAATAGACTGGATATATGAAATCTGGAATATGAAGTAGAAAAGGGCAAAGTGACCAGGTTAGTCTCAGAAACCTTAAATGGAGACAAACAAACGAAGGCTAAAATCTGCTTTTACACAGTCTCATCTTCTCTTTTCAACCACACTGAAAAACTGAGGTCAATGTGTTTTTAAAATGCTTTGGCAAATTTGTTCATGGAAGATGCAATATTTATCTGCACATTATAGAAAAACTCATTGTGGTCCACTGTTAATATCTGAATTAAAACAAGGAGGAAAAATCCTAAATCTTCCTCAGCTGTCTAAGTGGAAACATTTTCTAATGGACTATGCTCAAGAACAATTTAATTTCTAAAACTTTTAACATAAAACCTTTGGCTATTTTAGTGACAGTTATTTATAGAGACCGAGATTTTAAAGCTTAAAAACCCCCCCACCAAACCCAAAGGAACTTGTGACTTCTAGCAAAAATGGGAAAAGTCAGACAGAAAAATGTCAGTACATGTGGCTTTATTTCAGAGGAAGCAAGTATTTCTGAATGTTTTCTGGAGGCATTTCAAAGTAATTTTCCAAATATGCAAAGTAGATACTCATGTCTAAATTGTTAGCAGTGTAAGACACATTGCTACAACAGCAGGGGTACTTGATACTATGGAATTCACACATCACAGTTACAAGTGTAGGAAGAAAGTGGAGCTTTGAAATCTTGAGGGTTAAGGTCCTTTATATTGATTTGTCATTTTAAAAAACATTGTTTTTAAATGAAGAACATTACATAAAAACTGATAAAGATCAAGAAGGCTTCTACAACCAAACTGTGCGCAATAAAGCTAAATCACAACCATGCTCTTAAAATGTGTGTACCTTTTTGTCATGTCTTTTCCCTCTTACATTGACAACCATCCACAGTGACTCAAAGTTCCTTTACCTCAAAGTACAGATTCTGAAAATCTGGGAGGAAAACTCAACAAGGAGGCCTAGCTGTTTTAGCTGCTTGAAAGTTTGCATTACTGTTTCTTATAATCCATTCACTATATACTTTAAGATTTTTTTTCTTTCGCAGAAGAATGCACAGCCTGCAGNTTAAACCACTACACTTTTCCAAGCAGCTGATTAAAGCCAAGCATTCAGCCTAGTACAGCAGATGAAGATAAAGGATGTTAAACACATAGATAGTTTGCCTCCCATTTTGTTACTGCTATGGGGCCTAAGGAGACACAGCTGTCACAAAAGTATCTGTGCTGGACCTTTATGCAAGGATGAATTTTATTGATCCTAAGTAGACTTTAAAGGCAGTGAAATGCATGCCACTGATCTGTACCCTGGGAATCTCTCCAGTAAGAGCAGCCTGACTATTTATTAGGCTCTGATTATGTGTCACACACATAGTCACCCAACCTTGATTTATATTAAATAACCCAAATACATAGTTAAGTATGGTTCATCTGAATTAACCCAGGAAGATAATGATCTAAAAGCTTGGATCAGATATAGACACCCTTTTCAGAGGTATGGAGCACATGCTATAAGAATATGTTAGTAACATCCTCAAAGAGCTACTTGTCTGGCAAATAAAACTTTTCAAAGAGAAAGATTATTTTTTTCTATATTCTGGCCAGATTAACTGGGTTTGCCTTCTGTCTTTTATTAATACAGGTTTTCACACATTTTTACAACTAACTTTTAAAGGCCTCAAACTGAGATCAAGGTGACAATAATTCCTCCGTCATTAAAGGGTCAAGCAGTACTTTCTTCCCCGCTCTGCTCCTCTCTCTCCCAAGGTAGGTGTCCAGTGTCACAGAGCTGACTTCCCAAATTCACTTGCATTTGGAAATTCCCTCAATAAAATCTTTTAAGAGCATCAAAACTATTTTTTATTATTTATTATTATTTTTATTATTTCACTAGCAGTAGGTGCTAGTGAAAGAGAACATAATTATACAAGAAGTTTATGTTACCGGAGCTGAGTGACATTTTTCAGACAATTTATGTACTAAAATAACTTTTCAAATTGATCAAGATAATACATGAATTTAGCAAAGAGTTATTTAAGCAGGCAAAATGGATAGAAAAAAAGAGAGGAGGATGTAAGTTTCAGAAACTGTAATTCTTATACTGAATTCTCTTTTTCAACTTTTTCGTTTAGAAAAGGGCCTTCTAATTTTTGCCAAAGTTTTAAAAATTCAGAACCTGCAAAGACATGTGATCTTTAGGAAAACCACTAACTGAACTTTCTTTTTACCACTTACAGTATGAAATAGATCCAAGAGCCATGATGTCTTCACTCCTAGAACCACTCTTAATGCAGTTTTATAGTTTAGATACATTAGCCCTGAATTTAGCTCTTTATTTGAGGACCTGAATAGATTAGGTTTGTAGAGCACAGGGTTAAGATGACAGAGAGGCATCAGCATTTTAATATCCAACCTTCTGGCATCCTACTGTGAGGAGGGGTACACTCCCTCTAACACTCAGCAGCCTATATTTTATACAGTATGTTTGGTTATGGACAACTGTGTTCATATTCACACTGCAAATATGAAAAAACACCTGGAAGCACAAACCTCCAGTCTCCTGAATCCCTAGATTGTAGTTAACATACATTTTTAGCGAGAAGACATAGACCTTCCCTGAAATTCTAGTACTGACTTTCCTCTTTGCAGGTTATGTGTATATGAGACCCAGCCCTGGGAGCAGCTGACAGGGAGAAGACACCCTTTTAGAGTCCACTGAAGCTTGGGCACAAACTGCTGTGCTTGAACAAATGCCAGATACTTTTCAACATCTGGCCTATTGTAGCTGCTACGGTGCTTTCTTCTGTTCGTGCAGAGGACAGAAAACTTCCTCAAAGGCATCTGAGAGCTCACCTGTGCAATTTCTGCCATGTTATTTCTTCATGCCTCACTGTGCCCTTGTGCAGATCATTGACAGGTTAAGCCTGTTCCTAAAAGAGGGGCAAAGTAGACAGAAGTACAGTATAAGGAAAGGGTAAGATAGCTGTAGAGTTTTTCACAGGGAAGAGCAATGGAGGACTTTATCTACCTTAGATTTCTCATCAGAGTTCCCGTGACTATTATCAGCTCTGCTGTTTTCACAAATGAAACCACAGGCTATGGCTGTATTGCTGAAAAGCAATATTGCCCATTGGTATTGTAACAGTTGTTTCCGCACTTCCCACTCATGACAATTGGTTAAGACTCTGCAGACATCTGATAGCAAGAATGGAGAATCTGGAGGTTTGAAATACAATATTTATGCAGTCACATTAGGTTCTTACCATGTTAATTTTTTAATTTTTTTGTTACCTTTTTTTTTT
>VZTL01045245.1:0-22701 GCA_013400535.1 Scopus umbretta | reverse complement strand
TTTTTTTTTTTTCTTTTTTTTTTTTTTTTTTTTGAAACAGCTCCTGGTTTTGTGAAATGAGATTAAAAAACCGGAAACATCCATGGAAATATTTTAATATCAGAGACATACTGCCCTTACAAGGACTTGTACAGTTCCATCAGCTAGTGTTCCTGATTCAGACTGACTTTGTTCAAATTGAAGGACAAAATTTCCAAGATTGGCTTGTAAAATAATAGTCATACAGGAATTACAAAACAGATGGATTCATTAATTTAATATTTTCCATAACTTCCTCTGTCTCCTGATCTTTGCACTGAGTAAATGTATTTTCAAGCAAAATGTTATAAAAGTACATCAGTTCTTTTAATGGGGTTAGCTAATCCCTGAATGTGCCAGCAGATACATTAACGATCTTGAGGAAAACAAACCCATTTGATTCAGAATACCCATTTATCATATTTTACATGATTTTCAGCCAAGAGATCACTGGGACTTTCTTTAAATCAAAGCAAGCTAACAAGAGGAAAGGAAGGAAGTAATAGTAGACATTTAGCAATTATCATCCTTTGAACAGTCCTGGTGAATTAAGACCATAAGTTCTGCACACTCCAAAAATATCACACTGACAACTGTTCTGCAGTTCCTTATCAAAAAATCCCAAGTTACATCAGGCCCAATTCTTTAAAAGGATAATTTTATGTCTTAGAGTGCATAGCAATACACCTCAGACATTAGCATCACAGATGTCCAGAGCTTCCCTTGCTGAGCAACTTCAGTGGAAGATGTGTGTGTGGAGGAGGAGTGGGTCTCATGTCAGGAAGATTTATGCAGAACATTTAAACATTGCACAGCCCTCCTACTGCAAGCTTCTCTGGCAATGTTTCAGCATTAATCAACAGTTTTTATATCAGAATGTAAAATTCAAAATTAAAATGCATTTTTAAATGTAATATGTCAAACAGGAAAAAAATCAAAGAAATTAAGACCTTCATAAATGGAAAAAAAAAAGTGTGAAGGTTGTCATTTTTTCCCTTGAAATGATACTATAAATGACTGCTAAATTAGGTTAGTTGCCTCAGTCCATCATTATTAGAAAAATAATATTCCACTTAAAACATGACGTTATTCACTTACAGAAGAGCAGGACTGCACTCAAAACTGTATTAGTCTACAGAATTACAAACAACATAGCTTTGAAAATGCAAGGCTACCATATTTGACTGCTGAGGTGAACATAATTTTTGGAAACTTTTCTGTTCATTTTGCCATGTCAAGAGGCATCTATGCAGACAGCCCAAATTCCCAACATAGAAGAACTGTTCACACATTAAAAATCTCAAATAACTTTTAATTCAAATATACTCACATGAGATCTGATGATAAGGTGAAAAACCCCAGTAATTTTAGGGGAAAAAAACCAGAAGTGTAGTGGCTTTAACAGTACTAGAGGAAAGAGGTTGTAATAACTCTTCAGACTACTCAAGGAAGAACGCTTTCTGACAGTCCTGGACTATGCTGCTTCACCAGGCTCCTATTTGTGCCAGAATGAGTGATAAAACCTAGCATTTTCCATTTATAGCTTTCCTATAACAGTTCTGATTTCCCATTAGATCATTATTGTGAATAATATTTTTGATCCAGAGATACCTTCTTAGAAATTAAAATCACTTATTTCCCCTCCAGGACTGCTTGTTCTTAACCTGCCCAAGTGTGAAACTATCTTTGATCCTGTCTTCACTTCAGTACATGGTCCTGCAGAGTTTACAGCATTTGTGCTTTTAAATAAATCATCTTTAGTCTAGGCTTTTTGTCATGCGAGTTGAGTGAATTGTGGATATGAATATAAGTATAACATTTATTTCAAATTTTGAGCTCTAAAACCTGTTCACATCCACAGGTTTTTTTTCTGACTCAACTCATTTCAACACTAAATAATGGAAGTTGGGGACAGAGACAGATTCCTTATTCATTTTTTACATTAAACTTAAGTAATGTTGTGGGGTGGGGTTTTTTTAGTAAACAAACTTAAAGAAAGAGCAGCCATTTAGCTTAGAAGCTAATATTATTAATTTTGAAGAAATTCAGCAAAAGAACAGAAGCGCTCTGAGCAGAATGCAGATGATTTTATGACACATCGCCAGTTCTCCATTACCCACCTTCATCCTCTGGAATTTGGTCTGCTGAGTACAAAGAACTCCAAAACTTAAGGAAAGCACTTAAGATGGAGACTGACAGAAATCATTTCATTGTTAAGGAACTGAGTTGAAAGATGCTGCTCCCATCACGGTAGAAGCTATAGAACCAAGCCGCTTCAGTATCTCATATCTCTGGGAAAGCACAGCTACTGTCTGGGGAGGGCTTAGATCTCAAGTGGACAGAGATGCATCCCTTCCTGACATCCAAACTACACAAAGCGCACATGTCTTTTTGTGTTTCCCCGTGGTTAGCTCTCAGGTCAGCCACCAGGCCTGTGGTGGTGACCATGTGCATTACAAACTGGTGCTTGTTTAAAGCCGTACCTAATCAACAAACGTAAATGGAATTAAGGCATTTTTTACCATACAGGTAATGCAAAAAGGAGGACTGCCTCACTCTGCTTGAAACACAGCTGCTACATGGTGTCGTGGAAATACATGTTTAAAACTTTTGATTCATTTTCTTCTTTTAAAATAGTCTCAGTTTCAAGACCAATAACTAAAAGGATCACCATGAGCCAAGCATCTCAAATGTAATAGTATTCTGGAAACTATGTTTGCAACTGCTTACAAGGAGACATTTGCAGAAGTTCACAATTTCTAAAGACTTTAAATAGGCTGGGAATATCGTTGGTTCCCTATGTTCCTCCCACACTAACCTGTAGGCTTGTGTGAAGAATTTTTTCTGCCTAGAAGAAATTTGCTTTTGGAAGGGCCTGGTAAATTCACTAGATTTTTTTAAAACTGGCTGAATTTCCATCTAGTTTGACTGAAATCAGTAACTATTTGGATTATTTCAATGACGATTTATTCTGTCCCAGCTGTAGTTGGCTTCAGCTGAATATATTGAGATTGGAAGGTTGATCTCTACAATTTAAAGCCATTCACACTTTGGTCTAGCACATAAATGCTGCTTTATTGGTGGGGACTCCAAATAGTTTAGTGATTAACAAAGGTTAACAAAGTGAATTGTTCAAAAATTATAAAGGCAAGTTTGCTGTGCTGGCTTGAAAGTAATGGGAAATTGCCTTCAGAGATATGTTCACACTATGTTTTCTCCTTTCTCTCTGCAACACTGACCTAGAAAACTGAGGTTCTTGTGCAATTACAGTTTCAGGAGGTGAAGCTTTTGAGAAAACTCTAGATGTTGCAACACTGGTTATGCTGATGTAAAGCCCTACTTGTCTCCAGTTAGTAGCATTGTTCGGTACAAAGTAGAATGTGGGAACAGCAACTTTTTGACTTTATCCAAACCCTTTGCTTACATTATTTAAAATGTTGTATGCAAAACCCTCTAGTGGAATCTGCAGAGAGACTGAACACAGTTTTAAGGTGTGATTGGACACTTGCATTTCTGATACAGAGATGATAGTTATATATTAATATAGATATTAATATAGTAGCCTGAAGGGAAGAGTGGACTTGTATAATTTTCTACTTTGTATGAAAGTGCTAAGCTTGCAAGAGTCCTCCAGAATCTTGCATTGGAATGTTTCTTTTTGGCCATAATAAATTATACACTTCTACACCGTTCGGAAAGATTCTTTAGTTTGAGAATTGCTGTGGAGAAAGAAATGCCTACACCTCCACCCAAGGGGCAAAGAGATTGGAAAAAGCAATCTGGGGGTGCAGCCTCTGGTTGCTGGCTCAAGAGGGTGCAGAGGCTGCTATGTGACTCTGACTGTGCAAGAACTTGAGTAACTTTTCTGCCAGAGCCTCTCTTTACTCATGCTACTGTGTTTGGTCACAAGCACATTCGGGATTCACAATCAATCCTGAGACAGGATCCTTAAGTTAGCCTAGGATCTTCTGTACCCATCACATGAGTCAAAATTCTTGCCGGGCGGAGCCATCAGTTGAGATGCAAAGAATAAATATATATTGAAAAATAAAACAAATCCTTTGCATTTTGATAGTTCAGCCTGTAACAAGATAGCTTTTAAACAGCTATCAGAAGCTTAGATACTTACCATATTGATCTTTTAGCATGAGATGAGTATCAATGAATTTTAAAAAGAAAGATAAATTATTTTAAGGCTCTTCTCCCTAAGGGTCAGGCTAGAAAATCTGTATAGTGAATTGCTAATAGAAGTTAGATTTGGGGTAACTTTCTACTGACTAAAGTATGAAGGGTGCCACATGGGGAAACACAGCTTCAACAATTATGATGATGCACACAGCAATGTCAGACTGCATATGCTATTCTCTCTGTTCTTTCACAACATTTAAGGCCAGAAAAAATGTTTCTTATTTGACGTATAGTTCATATGTCATTGTATTTCACCAAAACCAGTTTCAATAATTGTATTTAAACTATCATTTTTCAATTGTCCAAAGATTTCAAATGACAGACGAAGTGTAAGAGAATACAGTGCTTCATAAACATAGCCTGACTCAGAAGAACATCAGGCCAGCTCAGAGCACAGCTTATCTACCACTGACAACCTGCTTTTACTTTTGATAAAGCCCTACTTCTTGAGAGAAAGGTGAAGAACATTTGGGCAATTGCGCATCATCCTGCACGATCCAAGCAGGCAAACCACTGCAGCACAAGACTTCCACACTAGCACAGGCACCAGCAATTTGTGCAAATGTCTTTTGTAAAAGCTTCTAAAGCTTTAGTGGGATGATGTCAATTAAAGGCAAAATACAGAAAAGCAAGCTGGGGAAAAGATCCTAGAAGCAGTGCAAGCTGCTGATCAAAAATATGACATAAAAGAATACAAAATAAAGCAATACTACATCTCTTGCGATACCCTACTGTCAAGTCTATTTTTGCACACTTTGTTCAACTGGAGAAGAAATAAACTCTGTATTTCTGTGGAGAACATGCATTTGTGACACCTTTCTTCATATTGGTCCAATTTCACAGTTGCAACCAGGTCATGCTGCAGAGAACCGAAACCTGATGTTTTTCTGGCAGCTAGTGACAATTTCCTTCTGCGCTGGAAGGAGCAAACTGGAGAAGTTTATGTTGCTGTGCACCGGATAGTAGCTGTGTTCCTTCAGGGCTGTATCTAAGCTAAGAGGGCAGCTATCCCTTGCTTACAAGTATGCAAGAGTCAATGTGGGAGAAGGTTCCTGGTTTCCAGAGGTCAAAGAGAAAGGATAGGGGGTGAGAGAGAGAGAGGCAAAGATCAGGATCAGCAAGAAGGGCTCCTTGCAGCTGTCATTCTATTCAGCAGAAAGAAACCACAGGCCTTGGTGTCATTGTTCTACTGGTTTATTCCATATTCTAATTTTATTCTTTACTGTTTGTATTGTCATACAAAGAATTTTGCTCCACTTTCAGTGTACTTTTCTCTATTTTTCACTAAATTTACATGTATATATATAGTTGGAAATATAGCCGCAGTCTTTCAGCTCTCTTTTCTTTCTGTCAGAAAGAATTTATAGCTATTTACCACTTTCACTTCCTTACAATATAGTTTTCCAGAAAAAAAGGACTTGATATTCATGGAGGAGCACCCCATTAATACTAATTGTTTTTAAATAACTAGTCCGTTTTAAAGCCTATGCAATTATTAGAATGTGACTTCTTTCTCTTGGACTAGAGAAGGAAAAATTTTAACCATGCATAACAAATTCAGCCCAGTAAGTTACTGCTGTATCATTCAATAATTTATGAAACATAAGGAGTGCAAAGAAGTGTTGCCAGGCTGCCCAAAATTTTGGATCTGCATTTTTTGTTACACTATACAATTTGCAGTCTATCCAACTTCTGATTAGGATAATTTGCTATCATTGACTACACCCATGTACAGAGCTTTTATAGAATGAATATTTAGTTTTTCACCTAGAGATACCACTTTCTGTATCAGAGTAAATTTCATGAGTTTAGGGTTTTTTTCCTCTTTATTCTGGAATAGGCTGAGGCAAAAATCCATTGCCTCAGATAAGCAATCCTTGTCCACAGTCACACCATTGTGATGACTTTAATGTGGCCGTTACAGGGCATTTCAGTAGCAGGGCATAAAAACATATTTTTGTACAGGTTTCAACAGTGCTGAAAAATATATCAGTCTCTCCATGTTAGTAAACATGAGATATGTAAGTGCTAAGAATCGTTGCAAGTTTTTACAAGATCTTGCTCATAGATTCTCATAAGTCATTCTATCACCAGAGGAACATTTAAGCAACTCTGGCAACACAATACTTGTTTACTTGCATAAGAAAACAGCTAAATAAAATCTAAATGCAATGTGATCTCTTCAAACAATGCAGTTTAGCTGCCTTAATAGCTGTCAAATATTCCACTAGAAAAACATGAGCCATTTCCTATTGCCTTTTGAAGCCCATTCTGCCTGCAGCTCTACTGTTGGTGATGCATGCACAAGATAGATTGTGTACCTCATTAGGAGCAACTTTACATCTCAGATTCAGACACCAATCTTGCCAAATCAGCTGCAGTTTCCTTCTCCTAAGAATGAACCGTGTATGCTATTTCTCAAGCAATTCATAGTAGTGTTCTCGTGGCTGAGAAATATCAAACAATGTAATCTGTCTCTTGAAAATTAAACAAATAACGATGTTTAGGTATCTTCTGTAACAATGAGAACTTTTCTCTCTCCTAAGCTTTAATAAATACTTCAATTCAGCATTGTACCTCAAAAGCAAAAGAGTGTGTATCGCATTCCAGTGACTCCCATTTGCTTTGGCAGTCCTCACGTAAACCTTGTGTAGGAGCATGGCCAAATATGACATTTCAGCTCCCTTCATAGATTAGAGCCTCAGATTTGATGCCTAGCAGAAGCTATGAGAGAGTTCGTCAGCTCCATTGACAGTATGCTGTGGACATACACAAGCTTGTTCTGCCTAAACCACTCTTGCCAGACAAAAGTTGTTTCATTTGCTTTTAAAAACACTTCTTAGAAGGCAATTTTCATTTACTGCATTCCTACAGAAAAAAAGTTCTGATTCATGCCCACCAGGAAAAGTTTATGATGACCTAACATCCAACAGTACAAAATTTCTCCTAGTCCTTTGGGCTTGGCAGGATATGTACAGCAGTTCCAGAGTTCCCTAAATATGTCTCAGGGCCCAGAAATATCCAAACACAAAACTTTTACTCGGCTTTGAAGCCCTGAGGTAGTATGTACCTCCAGTAGATCTGTTTTCATTTGGCTTAATCCGAAATCTGACAGGCTTAAATGTGCCTTCCTCCAGCAAAGTAAAGGGTACCTGAGGACAAGGTTGAAAAACAAAAAAATAAGACAATCAAATGAAATTCTAGATGATACTTAACAAGAAGTAACTATCTGACTTGGTTTCCTATGTTTCCCAGTCATTTACAACTTTGATGGCTGACAAATTTTGCACCTCCTTTTTTCCTTTAAGGCTCTCTCCGTTTCCCTTTCATACTTTCCCTCCATAATGTAAACATAGAACTTCTCTTTGTCATGTGGTGACATTTTTAAGGCTGTTACAATATTTTGCAAGTCATATATCAAAAGAAACATTTGCTTTTTATACACCTTAGAAAAGTCGCAGCCTATTAGCACACTTTTAGTTCCCATCCGGGAGGCCACACATAACAGCTGAACTGCACAGATGGAGATCTGTCATAGTGCTCTGTTTAAATCACCTCTCTTCCTTTCGACTGGGTTGCGTCACATGCTTTCCCACTAAATTGTGGCTTTTTGACAGCAAAGACGTTGTGAATCACTAGCACAAGGTTGTGGGAAAAAATGGGACAAGCTAGAGCCCAGAGCTCTACTCTGTTGTAGCCTAGAGCTACAACAAAAGCATACGGAAAATAAGAGGGTTTCTCTTTTACAGAAGGGTTTGACATCTCTAGCGAGACATCACACTGAGCAGGAAAAGCTGTCTAGGGAAGACAGGGAAGGCACCTAACCTGACGAGGCTGACTGTATCCAGAAAATACAGCCCAAACATTCTCTGGGGTTAAATGTCTATTAACTACTTGCGCTCTCCACTCCTATGTGTCTGTGCAGCTGTGCATCTGATCTGTGTATCTGCTGTTTCTGGACAGAAGCAAGGTAGAAATGACACGGTAAGACAGTCTGCTTTTAATAAGACACTTTTGTTGTCATAACAAAAAAGTCTGTTCCAATGATATTTCCAACTGCATTACAAAGCCAAAGGGTTGAAAACAAACATCTGGAAAAAAAAGAAAGTATCAAGCCCCACAATCATTTATTTCAAAATCAGGTGAGGTATAGAAGAATTAATGCTACCTTTTTATTTAAAGCCGTATGTGTTGTGTGTTATATAATACAAATAACAGTAAAAATGTGCAAAAAAAATAAGGATCTGTACTTTTGTGCAAGTTTGTGCTAAGAGATTCAGACTTTGTCCTACTTATAAAGCCACTTCAGATAAGGGTAGCCTACTTGCATCTTATTACTTTTCCAAAATAGCACAAAGCAAAAAAGAATCTTAAAAGAAAATGGACCCAGTAGGAAAAGGGAATCTCTTTCCTGGAAAATTATTCCAGATGCAGGCAGCAAAAAAACACACAAAAGAAGAATAAAATGCTTCAGTAAAATATCTAATGAAGCTTACCTGGATTCTAGAACTTCTGCAGGTCCTCCATTTCTTCTCTCCCTCCAGCAGTTTATCTGTGCTAGGCCTAGGAAAAACAAAACCAAGAAATTTCAGGGAAAATGATGATAAAAACAGAAACATCAGAAATTACAAGTGCACATGGGAACTACCTGAAAGCTGACAGTCTGAAATTATTTCAAACTGCATTGAACACCTACTACAAATAGGATTTATCTGCTCATGCCAGTTTTTTTACCATAGGAATATGGTAAAATATTCCTATTGCCATAGGAATAGCCAAAGGTGTTGTCTTCCGAACATTGGGTCCTAATTACTGAAAGGACACCTAGGAAATACTCACGTGTTGGATATAGCGCTGTAAAGTCTCATTATTTTTTCACAGTGTTCTGTTGATTCGTCAGTTCCAGGATAGGGTGTGTTGCAGGAATAAGTTTCAGATGACTGGTGGACGCAACAAGAATATGGATTGTACAGAATAAGGGGCCTGAGACTCTAGAGGGAATGGACTATGAGAAGTACATCACCTAAGTCTTTCAGGGCTTCTGGTAGTTCCCAGCTAACACCCACTGACAATTCAAGGCATGTTTCTTCTTTGTTCACGTGCTGGATCAAGGCTTGATGCTTCCCTCCATGAATATTAAGGTCTACAAATTGTTTGAGGTTTTATCAAAACCTGATTAAACTGATTAATTGACTCTTCTTAATCAAGAAAACATTCTCCCCTTAAAACTTCAACTACATCCAATAAAAATTTAACTTTCAGTAGTAAGAGAGGGGGTTTAGGTTTTTTTTCTATTTTGTCACTTAAGAAAGTGAGATTTATCTTAAAGAAAGCAAACAGTTACTTTAAAAAAAAAAAACAACTAAATTTAAGTAAAAGACTTTATGATGTAAAATTTCTATATTTTCTGTAATAAATAGCCTAGGAAGTAATACATTTCTAGTCACCCATATTTGGCTGAAATCCATAGATAAATTTACAACTCAATTATTCTAAATAAACTTAGAAATCATCTACTTTTGTTAAATATATCTATCATAATTGGGTAAGGAAAAAAATGCAGAGTTGCTTTTCAGAGAGAAAAAAAGAGGAAAAAAACCCAAGGTCTCGTCATGGAAGTTGAGGTTCTTTGGGGACAGTCAACCCATACATATGGAAAACTTAAAGGTTGATACATTAATTTCCTTCTCATGGTTTTCATCACAAACTAAATTTTAATGCCACAATAAATACAATACAGCAAAAATTCCATGTAAGTTTCCAGAAAAGACCATTTGTCCCCCCAAGCACCTGATATCAAGCATTAGACTTGCATAAGGAGAATGCATATCTAATAGAAACATTCATGTTCATTGCCAGGGGGTGCTATTAGTCACCATGGTAAAAACAACCAGAGAAATTAAAGTCTGTATTAACACAGATATGTTCTAAAACATCTCCAAAAGTCACTAATCCAAACTCTTTAAACCAGACATTATTTGTGCCTTAAGTGATTAGTGGCATTTTTAGAGCAAAAGAATCTTTAATCGGTGCAAGTCTGGAAGGATCCTGTACCTTTCAGAGCTCCTCAGTGCACTTTTGCAGCATCTCACACCATCTATGACCCTGAGTAGGCACCTGCTTTCCACTGCTGTGCATGGAATGGATGAGGACCGGTAGAATAAGACTCATTGTGTAGAGCAAACTGACCTTCACAAGAGCCACCTAAGCTACAGTGATAGGGGACATGGTTTAAGTGTAGATGTGTCACTTCGGGACATGGTTTAGTAGGCATGGTGGTGTTGGGTTGATGGTTGGACTAGATAATCTCAGAGGTCTTTTCCAACCTTAACAATTCTATGATTCTATGATTCTGAGTGGCGTAGGGCAGAAAGGCTGGGTGCCAGCAGTTACCTGGGCACCATGGGCTGCAGGAGGCCATGCATCCTCAGAGTCAGCACCCAAGTAGGGGCAGGCTACTGGGCTTGGGCCATCACAGACATGCTTGTGGGAGCCTGTCAAGGACGTACAGCCACATGTCTCCTTCCCTGCGAGCAGGAAAGCACTAATGGGTTCCCTGCATTTGACACCACCTACACCTTTTGCCTCTTTTTCTCTCACCCACTGTGTCTGAATTAGATGAGTCAAGCTCTGGCCTCTGTTACACTAGAATAAAACAAAGGAACTCCGGAGAAGATGAGAAGTTACTCCAGGTGGTATTTGAGGGTTAATGGAGTAAAATTTGCTTCTGTGCCTGCAGCTACTGCCACTCGGCTGCTTGAGTAATAGAGCCTTAAACATTTAAGTGATGGATGTCAGTGCACGCCAGCTGCAAACCAACAGAGCAGGCTGTAAACACATTTTACTTGTTTCTCTCTTTGTTTTTTAATGTGCTCTTTTTCTCAGCTGAGATCCTTCCACCACTTCAGCACTGTATCACGCTGACGTGACCGGGCCCAGCCAGTCAGGGTAGGGGAGGTACAGCCTGATATGAGTCACAGTGTTCAGCAAGTTTTAGTCATCAGGCTTACAGTACAGCTATGGTTAGCACTCCGACTGCAGCATTTCAACCATTGCAAGTTTCCTCCGCTATTCCTTCAGCTGGAACAAGCCATTTTTGTGTATCTGTAGGCTTTTTTCAATAAGACTGCTTGTGTGTGGACACTTGTATGTTTACATACCTTTCAATAACAACGTCAAGAGCAATGGGTTTCTAAACCTGTTAGATCTGAAGCTGAAACTGTCACATTTGTGGAAGTGATTTCTTTCGAAGATGCAGGTACCTGTTTCCTCACAGGACAGGACTTGAGCTATCTTGGCAAAAATCTATTTTCTGCCCCATATTTGATGGGGCTGTATTCCATAGATCAGACTGTTTTCTGAGTAGGTAAATTGCTTCATTAGTAAAAAACACATTGGACATGCTTAACCTAGGACCACGGGGAAGCTGTGCACTTAGATGACACTCCCAACATATAGTCACTCAGACACAGACTTGAGTGCACTCGTTGTACGCCACGTATTGTCATTTTATTTGTCAGAGAACCCATAAAATAGATAAAAAGTGTCAAGGCCCAGAGGGCACCAAGTTGATTCTGCCCTGAGCAGCCTCACCTGGGACCCCCACCCACGCACCCTCTGCCCATAGGCCAAGGTCACCATTTAATCTCAGGCCTGGATACTGCTCTTTCCCTAAGTGATGGTGCAGATGTGCTTGTCTCTAGCTCTGCCTCCTGGCTGGACTGTGGACCTGTGCTGCTGGTAGCTTGTCTTCTGGCTGGATCTTGGGCCTGTGTTACAGCCCTGTCTTCAGCCCATCTTCTGCTGCTCCTGGCTGAAGCCTGGGCATGGTCCATCTCCTCTGCTCTTCTGAGGTGGCTGGTGGACTGTGCTGCAGCCCCTGGCTCTGCCTGCCACATCCAGACCTATGGGACAGTGTTGTGGGTGAGTACCCTCAGCTCCTGGGTCCCTGTCCCTAAGAAGGCAGCTGGACCTTGCTGTGCCCTGCAAAGACAAAGGTGGAGAAGGACCCTGGGAACAGGCTATGAAGTGCTGCAGGTAGGTTTGCTTTGCAATTGTAGCACTGCCCATGCTTGTCAAGCATCCAAAATGTGTGAAGCTTGTTGGAGGCAAGACTTTTCTTTCTGGGTCGCTGTACTGCTAAACAAAGGGTGCCTCAGGGTAGGTCTGTGTCCAGCTGAAATACTGATGACAAAATGCAAATAAGAAGACTTGATTTCATTAGGCTAGCCTAATTAAACATCTGTTAACAGTAGATTTTTTTCCTTAATAGACTCGTCCATAGGTGCCTCTTCCTGTTCTTATATATATTCTTGGTGACTTATTTTTTCAACTGCTAACTTCCAAACTTGAAAACCTATGTTAAATTTGTCAATTGACTTAACTACAGTGTAGTGCCAGTAGTTTCTTTCCCCCTTGCTCTCTCTGTTTTCTTGAACTCCAGTGCTTGCAGTGTGATGGGTTAGTAAAGTACTGAGGCGTTTGCTGCTTGCCTGTTCTCTCACTGGGATCCCACAGTACAACACAAATTGAAATGAATTCTAATGCATCATCAGTGCCATTTATTATTTCCCCTTCTTACATCTGCTCTTGAAGCTTTTCAGTGCTCTGCCCTGGAAGCTTCTAACTATCTGTAAATAAGGCTGGTAGCCTAGCAACATTGAGTGAATGCATTTCCCTTGCTGAATAATGCTGGGCATAATCAAATCAGCTTGTTATGCTATCTGCAGCATTAACACTGTAAGTTGGAGACAATCACAAATATTTCATGTACACTGGCATCATTTTGAATTGGAAACTTTTTTCAGCTCTGTCAAAAGCAGTCTGTACCCACAAAGTGAAGTAGAAGTGCTCAACCTAGTAGCAAATAAACCAGATCCACAACCAGGTGCAGTCATCAAACTGAATTGACTGATTAACCTGACCCCTCAAGGAGACTAAAGAAGGCAAACACCGTCTCTGAGCATTTGTACTCACCAGCACAGACAACCAGACAGGTTGGAGCTACTGCAGGTATCTGACAGAGGACTGCCTTGTGGTGCACAGATGCAACATTCTTCTAGGCAGAAAATAAGCCTACATCGTAAAAATCGAGCAGACACCTACAAAAAAAACAGTCCATAGCACCATCTATAATCCTTAGGACTGTCTTGCTCTAAAGGGGAAATTTGCACTGTCAAACTGCATTTACTGCAACATATTTCAGGGGTGGAAGCAAGGCATAGCCTTCACTCCGCCATGCTTACATGCATGGAAGGAGCTGCATCAAATCTGAAGGGTGCATCTCCCACTCTTTCCATGCCCTTCAGTATTAGGTTATTCACCCTAGTATGAAGAAGGGTGGCATAAGTTGTCTTTAGCCCCTGCACAGTTAAACAAGTTAGAGCATGAAAAGCTACTCAATTTTATATCAAAATGGTATCGGAACAAATTCTTTAGTTTGTAGTGCACTGTACAGACTTGCCATCTTCTTGAAGACTGTCTTTTGAGTCAGTAGAACTTTACATTTTCCAGCTGCTACATCACTTCCGAACAAGGAAATCTTTGTTCTGCATTTTATAATTGACCTTTTTAATCTAAACAAGTTTGATTGGGCAATGAATGAATGGTTCCAGCATAACGTTATCACAAGACAGAGTTGGTGATGCCAAGTACAAAAATAGCTCTGGCTTTTTCTCTCTTCTGTTCTCTACCACTGATTAACACAGGCATTAGTAGATAGACAGCGAGAAATCTGTTTTTACTTAGATTTCATAAGCTTGAGTACATTTTCTTATTGCCTGGGAAGATACCCAATTCCATAATAAAAGTAACCAGGTATAAGAACCAGAGAAACTAAACCCCATTAGGATGAGGTTCAAATACAGAATTCATTCTGGTATTTTTTAAAGCTTTATTTATACTGATAAATAACTTCATGCAGCTTAAAATTCAAAATTTTAATTCACATTAGTATAAATATTACTGAATCAAAATAACCACTTCACTTTCTTTTCATGTTCAGTTCTGCCTAACTAGCTTATATTGCTGAAACCTGGCACAATGTGATTTACAGCCACAGCAAGAGCTTGATTTGGTCTTTGCCACAAGCTTAAAGCACATCTAACTCCGCTTTCTTAACTTGGTATGCAGCCCAACATGGATGGGACTGAAGATCATAGGCTTGTAAGACAAATGCATTTATTTCCTGATACCTCGTTCCAGGCTCTGGGACCTAACACTGTCTGCTGTAAGTAACTGTATTTGCCATCCTTTTTTCTCACAAGGCGGCACAGCTTTCTGCTCAGTAAAATCACTGCTTGCCACACTGAGACAGAGAGCTAAGAATCAGTGATTGTGCATGCCCTGAGGTTGTTGCAACCTGGGAGGTAAAGACTGATCTTGCTATTTTGGATGAAATTGGAGTTTGGGAGCAATTTCACAGAAACCCTAGGAGATCTATCTGCCTGTTTCTCCCATTAGCATTGCAACGCGTTTTGCACCACAGTCTCACTCCTCTCGATGATTACTTCTCTTACTGTCAGCCTTCCCTATTAACTGGTGAGAGAACTGAGCAGAGTTACCAGGGGACGGCTGCAACCAAGTATCTCCTAAACAAATAGGAGGAAGGTTCTGACCTTGAGAAAACCCTTGGCAAAGAGAATAGAGTGTATGTGAGGGAATGTGTGCAAAGATGTAAACCAAAGAAGTGCCTTGATGTAGCTGAGGGTTAGGAATGGCAGCTGAGATGCAGAGTGGGAGACAGGCAAGAAAAAGGTTGGGAGGGACTCCCTAACAAAATGGAGGATGAAGGGACAGAACTGTGATGTGAGGGGAATAAGATGTAACAAGACTTACAGAGCAGTAACATGGAAAGTGACAGAATAGCAATATTAAAATGTCTGAGTAGAAGATAATTGACAACTGGAGTTGAAAAGGAGTGTAAATGCTGTGAGTGGGAGGAAAAGCAAAAAAGTAAGGAGCTATATTTTTAATACATGTTCTGATTGTGTAAAGGTAGGAATGCCATCGCACCTACACACTCTCTCTGATTTACTTTGGAGATTCACGGGAAGAATTTATCTTAAAATAATCTTAAATATCCCCTTTCCCACTTTCACTACAGAGAAGAGGGGTTTTTTTTTTCTGTTTCTTTGCTGGTTTCTTAAACAGGGGAGAGCCATCACCACTAATGAGATTCTCTCCTTCCCTTAAATGCAAAGAGATGGAGCTGCTTGTAAGGAGCTAAGACTTGGCTGGAGAAAGGAGAAGTAGTAGTGTGGCACCTGATCCTGTTTTTTAGGAAAACATTATTAAGCCAAACAAAGTGGACAGACTGAATAACACACTGAAACTACAAAAATGAGACTCCTTCCCCTGTCTACCTGAAGCCATATTTTGGGTGGGCAGGATTAGCTGTGTATTTTGTTCACTAAAATCTCAAACATACTGCAATACATGAAAAAATAATTCAAGTACTCGAAGAAAATGAGGGTACTTGAAAAGGAAACATTGAGCACATATTTGAGGCTTACAGAGCCTGCCTGGATAGAGGTTTGCCAAGACCTTCACAGGTCTGTATAAAGCTGTAACATTTCCAGCTAAAGGGGGACTGAGCAACACAGCAACGAATTATCAGTGCTTTGCCATCTTCTGATCCCCCAGCCCCTCCTCATATCGGCAAACTTTCATTATTTTCTGGAATGTCCTTTTGAAGCATGCTTCTTCTTCAGTGCTGCAGTGCCCTCCAGTGCTCAGAGAAAATGCTTTGGCTTCCATTATCAGGAATCCAAATGACAGACACCATTTTATATCTTATTATAAGACTACATAATACCTATTTATCTCTTCCCAGTGCCCTCTGTCATCCTGATCCAGCCAGAGGAGCTACCCTTGCAAAGCTGTCTCCTGGTTCAAAACCTGCCCCAGAAGCTGTGGGACACTAGTCAGGGGTCTCTGAATCCATCTGCACCACAGCCACAAAACAAGGCTGTGGCTCTCTGCCTGCTGAATGAGTCTGTCTGTCTCTGTAACGTGGGGCACATGCCTGCTGCTGGGCTGTGACTCTCAGCTTACCATGGATTTTTTTTCTCCAGGGCATCTCTTTTCATGCTTTGAGTACTTCACACAATAAACAAGCTGCCTGAGGTGAATGATTATCACCTCAGTGAGTCGAGACCCAAAAATGGTTAAAATGCTCCTCTAACAAAAGTGTTAAAAGTGGTGTAAACACTGTAGTTCAAGGATTGTGTTCAGAGTAGTAAAGTTTTCCTAATACTTAAGGTTGCAGGTTAATTTAATGAAAAAGCCTGGCCAAGGAAGATTGAGAAAGGCATAGAGAGAATGTTTCCTTTGCGAGTTGCTTTTTTGCCATTGTATATCTCTAGTGCAGAGGTTTAATAAATTCCACCTAAAACATTGCAAATGCTTTCCTAAATACAAGTAAGAGACTCTGGAAGTCCAGAGCAGCTCAAAACAAACACCTGGTTAGATTCAGAAAGTTGAGGGTGGGGTCTTCAACAGACTAAAGGAATTCAATGTCAAGCTTCCATCAAATTATAGTAAGGGCTGCTGATGAAAAAGTATGTTGTGATAAATTGTGTTTAATGGGGAGAATAACCTCAGCACTCCCTCATCTATGTATTTTTTCAGTGAGGAAGCATCTTTTTAAGAGAAGTTGCCAGGTGAACTAAAAGTTATAAATAGTCCAGAGAGATCAATGTCCCTCCCACATTTTTCATTCTCTTCCAGATGTGAAGTATGTGACCAACCACAATAAAGGTGGCAAACTTCTGGTCAGTCCAAACACATGCAGATCAAATATGCAGCATTCTGGTAAGTGAGATCAGTCAAACAAGGAAAAGGGGGAAGGGGGCAGAGTAAGAAATACACACAAGGACATAACTAGAAGGAAGAAGGAGGTCAGAGATGAAAATAAGTACCTGTAATCATGGGAGAGATATAAAAGGGATAAGAGAGCCCATCAGATGCCTTGCATTCTGAAATTATAATCTTCATTCTCACTCTACCTTTTGGACTCACAATAGTGTTTTGTAGTGTTATGACCAAGTAATATAATAGCATGGTCTTTCAGGGAAAAACTTAAATTCCTTTTCTCTCTGCAAATGATGTACCACAGGGATTGAAAGCAAAAATGCGAAGTTGAGTGTTGATAACCAGTAGGTTTTTGGAACTGACAGACCATATTTCCTCCAGCATTTAAGTGTGAATCTCTTACTAGGAAGAAGTACCTGTGCTTTCAAGGCCCTTTTTTCAGCAAACTTTCTAAATATACTAGCAGAGATCCTAACATAAAGGGGCATGTTGGTGTTCACTGCTGACTAGGAGCAGATGCTTGAGAATTGTAATGGACTCTGTTTAGCTAGTAGTGTTGCTAGAGAGGCTCTCAAAACTTCTGCTTCCTCTTTTTCTTCTTTACAAATCAAGAAAAGCTGTAGAATCTGACTGCTAACAGGAGCATCTGAATCCACCCACTGTCTCCAAAATATTATCCTCTCTTGTAAGTCTGTCCTCACCACTTGTGCTGGGCACTTGCACCAGGGCTGGGTATCATGATTTTTTGTATGGAGATGCCTCATTTTGACAGAATTGATGGAAGTTTTCAGAACTCCCTCTGGCTACAGTTTTTAAGTACTGTTATCATTCATGTGACTTTGCTTGTGCAGACTCTGCAAATCAGTAAGCTTCCTGATGAAATTAAAGCAAAGCCTACTCTAATCTAAACATGCAAACACAAGTTTAGATATATGGCACTCCAAGCCCTGGTTCAAAGTTGTCAGTGAGGCATGAATAGAAGTTACACAGATGTCAGTAGGAAAGGCTGCCCACAAAAGGCAATATTATGCCAAATATTTCAAATGAGCTTGAGTAGAAGTACAAATAAAGGGTATACTCATTCTGTCAGTAGCATTATTGTATACATCAATTCCACAGGCAATCGGAGCTGGCCCAGTGCAAGGGTACTCTCTTTAGAATTTGAGATTAATTTTGAGGTTAAACTGCCAAGTTAAAGCATTTCCCAAAGCCACCAGCAAGAAAGCTTCAGAATTGTACATGAAGCCTGTGCAAGCCTTAGAAGTGCTTCTGAAATGGAGATTAGGCTATAACAATATTTGTGAATATAGCTTTTGATAGTTAACCATCTTAACCAAACCATAAAAGGAGATGCATAAATTGTTAGCTGATCATTTGAAGTACACAGTCCTTTTTCCATTAAAAAAAAATTATCTTTGCAAATGAATGTGAATTAATGTGATTTGTATTTTTGCATGTCTTTACTCTAGAATAGCTTTGACTTACAAAAGTAGAAATCTATAATATGAACAACTAATCTCTAATTTTAAACCTACATTAACATGCTCTATGTAAGAACAGACATTAATTGCATTAATAATGCAATGTAACAGTGGATTTAGGACAAGTTACTTCTGTTCAACAAGACTGCTTTTACTGCTTAGTCTGCCCTAGCTACATTAATCTAATATGGTGGACACAACTGCTTCATGGCTCTGGCCCTGTTTCTTCTATGTAAAATATTATGAATGCACATCTTATTACACCATCAAAGAAAAGTTGTTTTATACTGGCATTCATTGATGGCCGGCCTCTGTTGAAGAGCTATGCTGAAGTAGTAGCACACATTAACCATAGCCCTCCAAGGTTCATATATACCCTTCCATGTCATAGATAGGCAGTGGGACAGTCTTTTTCCTGTTGCAAACTTCCTTTTCAAGTACCATCCTTTTCAAGTACACTATGTCCCAGGCTGATCCTTGAAGGATCAGTTCTGATTTCTTATGTTTATTATAATAACGTATGTACCTGGGTTCCCATGTTACAGAACAAATGTTTATGAAGTAAGCACAAAAATCTATCTAAACCAAGATTATTTTAGTGATTCTTCAGAAAACCTTCCCACCATAATAATCTCATAGTATCAGTCATTTTATTAGGTACTAAATATACTTTACAGAGAGATTCTTAGCCTGAGTATTTAATAGTTTTGCACTGTTGATATATGGATGTGTATTGCTACATTTATAGACAGTTTTCAGATTGGATTTAACAGTTGCTATAGCAAGAGTTTTATATGTAAAACTCAAGACCCTGGAAGGATTTAGGAATTCTAATTTACTTTAAAAAAAAAAGTGGAATTATAACATACGTCATAGATTCTGGTCTTGCACTGTAGCAGGAAAGCTGTTACTGAATTGTTACTACTACAGTAACTGAAAAATTATATTAATTTGACTAATTTCTACAAAGATAGTCAAATACTCCTAAAAAGATGTCAGATTTTTCTTCTACCTAACAAAAACAACTTTTGGTATTGTTTCACTAAACATGTCTACTGTGTCCTTTGAAGTAGAGACCCATGACAAAAATTTGTCCAGAGGTTAAAAGTGTTCTCTTCCACATATTTGACCATTTTTACTCTCCAAAAATGTCTGCTGACATATGTTCAGAAAAGACTTGATAGCTGCCAAATACTGAACTGGCTACACAGGGGGAAAACTGTCAGGCATCTTCCATCCTCTAAAAGTTCCTTGGTGTGACTGGGTAGCTCAGGTTCAGTCAGCAGGCAGAGACCGCACACTGCAGTCCAGAATGACAGGGATGAGGCCAAGTTTTCTCCACAGTTACCACACTCAGTTGTTTTTTTTTTCCTCAAGCCCAGCATGGTGCTGGGCAGCAAGGTTGGAAGAGGAAAGCTCTGTGCTGCCTCACACTGCAATGGGGGGAAAATTCTTGCTTCAGAGCACAGTGAGAAATGAGATAAGAATGAACAATGGGGAAAAATTAACAGCAAGGGAAGGAAGACATTCAGAAGTGTGTGAGGGTAAATGGAAGCCTTTGACAAGGGGAAACTGGGAGAAAGGACCAGAAAGGGGAGAAGATTTGACAGGACACCTTTTGCCCTGGATGCTGAATATGCCTGTACTGCAGTAGGTTATGTTGGCTTTGCAAACACTAGCCCCCAGATCAGCAGAGCTGACGTGTATACACAACCCATCTGAGTTCAGAATCACTATTTTCCTCATTTGACTTAGGTGCTACAAAAGCTGTGTGCTTACACACAGATCTTAATACTTCTCATTTCCCCTGGTTGACAGGCTCCTGTATTACATTCTATGTACAGATGGATCCTTGACTCTGAAGCTGATAAATACTTTGACAATGGCCTATTAGCTCTTATTAAAAGATTATGTGTCCCCAAATCTTGGGATGCTCCTGAATGGCACATAACTTAGGCGTTTTTTTCCAATAACCTTATTAAAAAACCAAAATTGAACCGTATCTTCTAAAATCCCTTTCCAGTCTACATGTAATGGTATTTCTTGTTACTGTGCTGAAATAAAACAAGACTTATTAGCAGAGCCTTGCAGTTACCACTTTCAAAGAACCTTCCATCCTAATTCTACACCAAGCAAGCCCCTAAATTTAGGTAAAGCATCATTTAGTTTGTCTTCCTCTGCAGTGTCAGCTGCAGAGTAGTGTACTGATATCTACTTTCTCTTCTAAAGTACTTTGTCAATTAAGATGGCCATTTTTTTTAAAGGTTGGAAACAGAAATAAAGACACTAGATGGCAGCAAACATCTTAAAACTGAGTTCTGTGTGTAGTCTGGCCTGAATCTAATAGATGTAGGTAGCCAGCTGTGAAGTGTCTCTTGGGACTTCTTCCATGGTTCAGCTGTTAAAAGACTGTCTTGCCAAAAAGCTGGTGTTTTCTCAAGCTTCTGAAATACAGTTTAGTCAGAGCTTTGCTGGTACTGCTTTCTGGATGAAAATACAAAATTATTTTCTTTTGGCATCCCATCCCTTTACCCTACCACGTACCTATACTCAATTTTGTATTAATGACATATAATTGAGTAGGACTGAGTTCAGATGTTGTCTTTACAAAGACTTAGCTGTAAATAGATGTGCTAACTTGGGCTACTTGCCCTGTTGAAGTTTAGCAGTGCTGTGTTCAGTATCAGCTCACACTGCTCAGTATCATCACGCTTATTTAGCACTCTGTTTTCCCTCCTGCAGCAGCTTTAGATACACTGAGTAAACATGTCCATTTTTCATGAGCGTCTTATCCGTCACTGCAATTTTCCTGAGCAAGATGATGTCTACTGCTTTATTAAAATACTTCTATTCAAGCTAACAAACACTACTTAAGCTGCTGTAGAGGGAGTTAACCATAGACTTCCTACAGATTCTGGGAAGCCAGATGTTTCCTAAAGATCTGTTTTTTTCCTTTATTAGGAAAAAATGGATAATATAGGTTTTGTATGCCCTTTTGTAAAGTGTTCTTTCACTGAACTGATTAATTAGGCAAACTTTTCAGGGACTATTTTTGTATAAATGCAGCTGTAAACTGAGGATGTGCAAAGTATAGGACTGAGCATTTGCAGACCTTGAGATGTTTGAGAACTTTCTATTTGCTTGCTTCATGGGGATGGATCTTGTGTGTTAGTATACAGGCAGATAATGAAGAAGCTCTGGAAGACCATGCAAACTCGTCAGCTCCACAGAAAGCTTTTAAATCTGTACATATTCACTTTAAGCGTGGAACACAGACCCTCTGCAGCCTGCTGCATCTTTATACTGCTCAAGGTGTATGTGCAAAAGGGTTCAGGCCCAGCTTTCACCAATGATGACAGGTAAATCCAAGGAATTATCAACTTTTGCCAGGTTTGTGTCTCTGGGTGGTTCTTATTTCATCCCAGTCATATGTTGAGTGTCTATACTCCAGAGAAAAATAGAGGCCCTTTAGCTTGCTTACAAAGTCTGAAGAAAGTGCAGGCCTGCAAAACAGGAGGAAACAGTGCACAGCAAAAGTAATGCCTGAGGCAGGAGGTTAGGTGTGAGCCCAATGGCTTATTGTTTCTTACTCCACAGGAATGTTATGTGTCTCTGACAGCTGAGACTTCACCTTTTTGTTGTTCAGCCTAGTTCATGGTGAGAGCCTTTTCTCCCATTCTGTTTCCCAGATTTGTTTTCCAACCTTCAGGTCACAATTTTTTTTCATGGGTTTTTAGTGTGCTTCTTAGCACAGTTCCTTTTTGGGTTAATCTCCCCCTGCTTTCATTTTTTTGACCTGCTGTTCTGAAAACATGAAGCATTTTCCATAATTTTTCTTTCTTCCTCACTGGAGTATTATCCATCTTAAATATTCCCTTTGCCACAGAAAGAGAAGTAATGTGTGAAAAGAGAGAGAGTGTCTTAAAAGAAATCTAGCTAAATTATTCTTTTTTTAAGTAAAATTACTGAAAATGCTAACCTCCAAAGAAACTAGATAATGCTTCACATCATGCTATGGCTTCATCCTAGGCCTTGGGAATAGCTCCTACAACAAGCATAATGTCAAATATTTAACAAATGCTTGAACAGTTACTTTGGGTCTAAATTCAGAAGCAGTATCAATCAAAGTAGTATACAACTTTCCGGCTCTTTCCTACAAGGCCATTTCTGGAATTGCTGCTGTTCTGGAAGAAGTATTAGT
>VZTL01045240.1:0-49738 GCA_013400535.1 Scopus umbretta | reverse complement strand
TTTACCAGATAGAGACATGCTTCACTTAAACTCCATTGTAGTCAGCGAGTGTCTCTAGCTGACATTGGATCACATTGTCATCATGATTTAGGGTTTCACTGATTGTGCTTTATTATTTTTGTATTTTCCAGAAGGTTTTAACTTTCATTTTACGTGTTCATTGACTTGTTTAAAGTGAAGGGTCTCTCAGTCTCCATTGCCATACTAAAAGGAAATAGAGGAGGGCTTGCTGTTATTACCATGCAAGCTAGACAGTCTGAACAGTGTCTTTTAGCCAGATGTAAATCCACCATTGTAAATCACTACAGGAAGGGGAATGGCAATCACTGCATTTTGATTTATTGCCACAATACTTTTCATATAAATATACTGACCAGAATAGGGAATTTAGGTGTATTTTCTATGTCTTGATGCAGTAAACATATCTCTTCAAAGCACCATTTGTGCTAGTAGTCAAAAGAGTATTGCTGAGTAAGAACTACTCACAGAAGAAGAGATAATGCCAGGCTTATGCATAGTAGAGGAATAATGAAAGAAAAAAAAAATCTGCTGTGTGGCATAACTGTGCAGGGCTGTATAATTTCTACAGATTGGGATGTACTTGTGTTCACATAATGCAGAAATAGCTTCCCCTGCTTCGAAGAGAAAGGCTGTCCTGGGAGCTATGGGGCACACAGAGTTTTAGTTCCTACTTTTCCATAGACTTCTGTGGTATTTTCTGCAAGTCATTTCATTTCACTGCACCTAAGTTTCTTCACCTATAAAATAAATCCTTCAAATACAATTGAATCAGCTTCATACAGCAAATTACATCTGATGCTGAATCATGTATTTTATCTCTCTATCTGTCTGCTTATTTTTATTGGGAGCTCCTCAGGGCAAAGACTATCACTTGAAGTCTCATATATAATAGAAGTGTCTTTAGCACCGCAGATCCTATTCTCAGGGACTGGAAGCTTACTGTAATAAAAAATAAGCAAATGTGATCAGCCACTGGAATTAAAATAAAGCACCCAAACTAAAGAAAATCTATACTTATGACCCTCTCTCATGAACATACTGGCCCTCAAAACAGATGCACTGTTTAGGTGCATCCCTCGACAGATGTAAAACACTGCCTACACTTCAGCCTTTGGCCAATTGGAAGTGTTAAGAAAAGCTTTCTTGCCACAGCCAGAGCCATTTAGAAATAAAATAACGAAGACGGCGGGCTAGGAAATGGGGTATTCAATAGTTCAATGACATTAACAAGAGACTGGAAAGGAATATTAATACTCCTGAATCCCTATTTTCAATTGTAGGAACAGATTGGCTAGTCTAAACATACCTGAGCTGGAGAAAAATCTAAAAAGTTTTTTTTCTGGTTATACAGACACACGGTGGGGTATCTGGAAAAGAGAGCTGAGAACACAAACAGGTCTGCCTGTTCCTAGAAGAGCCCAGGCCAGGGCTACCAGCCAGGTTTTGTGGCTTGCTCACATAACATGGAAGGACTCATGCNACTATGCCAGCTACTAGGAAGAAAATTAACTCTATCCTGGCCGAAACTGGGACAACTTGTTAAAAGAGTGCTTTCTTAGAAGACAGAAGCTAAAATCTTGTTCTTACTGAAAATTTAATCTCCTGATACGGACACAGAATAGAGATACAACCTGAACAGAAATATGACGGGGATTTGGTCTGCTGAGCAGTTTCAGAGCAGTTTCATACTTCACCTAGTTTAAAAAACTGAAGAATGGCAAAGATGGAAATATTTTCTTTTTTTAATGCCTAGATTTGATAGCTCTGAGAATTAATTACAAGTAAATACAGAGGAGATAAAAGTCTCATTAGAATCACTTGAAAACTGGGGCAGGAGGTGCTAGATCGTTGAGGTCAGTCCCTTCAGTTTAAGCATGAGGTTTTTGCTCAGACAAAAGTTAGTGTCTCTCACCAGTTTGGTTGCAAGTCCTGAGCCCAGGGTTGTGCCCTAATGATAGGTTCATGATACATTGCTTATTATTTTTCATACCTATTAAACTCATTTTGTTCACAGAAGAGGTCTCTGGGGTCAGCAAACGCCTCATGATGCTCATTCCCTTGAATAGCATTAGCACCTTATGTGGCAGTCATTTCTGCATTTCTGCTTGCTGTGCCTACATTTTAAAGAACATTATTTTCTTCCAGAAAAGCGTTTCAGTTCTTGCAATCAGTGCTCATTTTTGTAAATTAAGGAATGAATTGTGCCAAATTGTTCTCCTATTTTTCTCTCTTCCAGGGTTATTTGCAATGTAGCTTATGCTACTGTCTGTGTATCTACTGCGTGCTTTACAGGAAAATGAAATCATTACACACAACACAAATTACTAGACCTCTTTTATAATCACACACTCTTAATTGGCATGTAAGCACTAAGATCACTGTAATACATGCAGTAAAATGTCTCAGACTCATTTTTTTCTCCCAAGTTTAAAGGTCAACGAGAATATTTTTCTTTAATTTGACAGGCACATGAGAAATAATGCAAGACTCATTTACGGTCAGGTAATGCACAAAGAAATCTATAAATCAAGCTAAGGGGAATATTAGATCATGCTCATATCTGAACCCATCTGGCTTAGTTCACGAAAGAATCAATATGAGGCAGAGAGCTCAGTATTACTCGTGATTTATGCTCTTGCATCTAAGGGGAGAAACATTTGCAATTTTTAAGTCGCTTCATCTGAAAGAAAAGGATATGAAAAAGAAACTACAGTTGGCTATTACAACATATGCATTAGGTAAGTAATTTGATGACAGATTATAGCTGCTGGAGGAAGGGATGGTTCTAGTGCTTCTTTCCACTTAATGACTCAGCACATTGTTTTACTATTTTGATCTTCCTTCCCCCAAGGTATATTAGTATGGAGCTGTTAAGAAATAAAATTAGCAGGATTTCCATGTATTTGATTTTTGTAGATGAAATGCAATTGATAGTTCTCAGGCACAGTACTGTTAGAAAATATAGCATGTTGTAACATACATAACATACAGCTTTTCTTCATTGTCTTCTTTCAGATACTACTTTCACCAACAAACCCCACACCTAAAAACCTACCGTGGCCAAATATTAATCTTACCCCATACCGTATTAGACACATAAGCTTTTGATCCTTGTGTTAACATCCAGGATTTACGTGAAAACTTTCTACCTATATTGTACATCTCTCAACTAAATAAAATCTCTAGTTGGCCTTAAATTCAGCCTCCCCAAGAGGCAGGATGAAAAGCGCCAGACTGCGTTGCAGTACGCTGTGCGAATGCACAGGGGTGGGAGGCAGAGGAGTGAGAGATTTCACAAAGCAATTAGAGTATGAAAAACAGATATTGCAGTGATGGGTGCCATAAAAGTATCAGGGGAACTGGGGCAAGTAAAACATCCATTTCAGCTACAGTGATTTGTTTTACATACAGTGCTAATATCCCTCATACAAATACCGAATGCAGCTTAATTTAAATCTAGAAACACATTTAGACTAAAGGGAGAGCCTGACATATTTTTCTCCCAGCTAATGTGTACAAGTAGAATCAATACTTTTCCCAGTATATGTTGATAAATTATTACATCAGACATTATTGATCCAGCCAAAGAAGAAGGAGGTCAAAATAATGGAAATCAGATGGTTGTGATTAGAAATGCTTGGGATATTCATTTGGAAAAGGTTGATAACTAAAACGGTCTACGGGCTTTACACTTATCGATTTAATAAATAGAATAAGCCTTGCTGATCCAAAACAAGGTTACTTGTATAGGTATTTTGGGGGGTTGTGCTACTGAAAGCCAGTCTATATGTCTTCTGTATGTGTTTGAATTATATTTCAGTTCAGCGCACTGAAAGCATTCATTTTAAACATCTGTTCCTTTCAGCCACAATTTTCTACTGCACTTTGCTTCTGAGAACCCTTAGATTTCATTCTGGTAGTAGGCTTAGTACTCTTTCAAGTATTTATGTAAAAGGTTTTCATATGTTTGTGTCATTATTAATAATGAATACGTTCATTAATTTACACATGCTTTACAAACACTGGGCAGGATCCAAGAGCCTCCCGTGTGAGAGTGATGTGTTGGGGCTGTGCTATTGATTCTTTCTTGGGTACATCCTTTTAGCCGAGAATAATACATCAGTGTTGCACCTTACAACCCAAAAGATTCCAAAATGTTTTCCAAACTGAAGAGGGCAGTGTGCCTGCTAGCAGAGATCGCATAACCCATCCCAGGAAGGCACCACCTTTGAGGCACTGTATGGCAATGGCCTGGCAATGCAGAGCACTTGGGAGCTGTGCAGGGAGGGAGGGAGGAGAGACTGCCGTACGCATGATGGAGAGAAAAAAAGAGGTAGAATGTGATTTACCCGAGTGGGACACAGTCAGGATACAAAATCCACAGCTTTCCCTCCCTTTGTCTTCATACCACTGGAGTCTTTTCTGTTTGGGGATTCCCACTTGTCCTTTTGTTTCTCCCCTCACTAGCTTTACTATCCAGGCACTAATCCCCTACCTGGGGCTCAGTTTCCCTTCTGCAATCTCAGCCTTCTACTGCTACACTTTTGCTGTTAACGTGGTCTCCAGCTGCCTCTTCCCCATAACACGCCTGCATCGTACATCTTCCAGCCAGCAGCCCCCACTTGCCTTTCCCACCCCCTCTGGGATGAGCTGGCCCTTTGGCATTACCACTCACCAGAGCCAGGCACGCTCCCTTCCCGCTCACTGTGCTGCTGTCTCTACCTTACAGCCTCTGCAAGTAAATAAGAGGCACTACCCACAGAGGAGCTACAGCAAAGACGAGGAAACAGCTTCACCCCACTCCTTGCAAGGACTTTGAATGCTCTTGATAAGAGCAATACCTGCCAGTTGGGGCTTGTAAGGACGGAGTGGACCAGAATCTGTTTCACCTGTTCTCTCACAGGCGGCATTTTTGCCGGTACCCACAGGAGCAGGCTGGAGCACTGCCTCTGGGAAGGGTAATTTAACTGAGCGTATAATGCAAGTATTATTACCATAGCCCTGAATTACAAAAGAGAAGCAGAGCTCCGCTACATCTCTGGGAAAGGCTGGGGGTTGGTCATGTCTCATCAGTTTCGAAAGTCCTTCTGAAATATGGTAACGCAGGAAATGTGTATGTGCAGATATGGCTCATTGAAAGTCAAAAATTCTTATCCCATTTTCTTTCCACGCTTGGGATTTTTCCAAAGTTTCTCTCAAGCATCAGAAACCAAATACGCTTTCCTTAAGGTCTTTAGAAATTCCTTGCTCTGGTTCTGGTGTAATGAATACCAACTGACTATTGAGCTGACAGTAGTTACAAAGCCTGGGCCACATGGGACAGCAGTATAGTCTGAAAAATGAAAACATCCATATGTACTTCCCATTTGCTGTGAGTAGAAGGTGATCCTGAAAATGAATTCTATATTTATTCCCAATCATCCTTCACCGTGGCCAATGCCTAAAAAGCTGTGTGTTTTCCCCTGGCAGCAGCACATCTAGCAGTCATAGCAGCTGCATAGGAGTCATATTGCAAGGGTGACAAAAGTCATCTTCCAGACAGGTAGAAAATGATACAAGCTCCATAGCACATGATGGGATCTATCATACTTGCTCTGCATTATTTAAAGGTACAATAACATAGCATAACAAGTTATTCTAACTCAGTATAACAGCATGGTAACCTCTATACCAGGTTATAGTTATAAATCTCCTTTCGACAGTACAATGCAACTGTTTCTTCCGGATAAGACCTACTATATTTGTTACCTGCTCTATAATAAGACACCTGGACCATCATTATCCCACATCAATTTCATAGGTTCTTTTGCCTGACCAGATTCTTTCATCCTAAAACTCACCAAAACGAGCAGCATTAGAATGAGAAGGGTTGGACTGGGGTAAAAGGGAGTGAAAATGCTAGTTCCCCGTTCTGTACGTGCTGCAAGACGAAGCAGACTCTTTCGAGTTATAGCAGTGGGATGTGGCAAAGCTTTCTGGTCCTTTCTAAACAGCCCAAACTTCACTGATGTGAGGCAGGGCTGTGAAGTATAAGACGACAGAGGGTGCTCAAAGGGCCGCTGCTAAACATTTCCTTCGCATTCCAGGCACTAAATTCAGCTTTGCACATTTACATGCAATAGTAGTTTAGGATTAGATTATGAAGTACTTCATGGCTGGGATTACACCCAAATTTGGGGAAGTAGTTTCAGATCTCTGAGGAGCAGTCATAGCCTAAAGCAGAAACGCAGTTGTTCTGTGCATGGTGAGGTGCTGAGCACTGGGCACTTAAAAGGCAACAGAGAGTAATTCGGTGTCCCTCAACTGAAATGAGATATGATTTTCCCAGCAGGGAGTCTGGAATTTGTACTGTATTCAGGTGATAGTGTTTATGTATCTCTGTTAAAATGGCATATTATTCCCAATGCTGATATCTTTCTGGCCACAGAGGCTAAACTATTATTTCTTTTTTTTTTTTTTTTTCCCCCTGCAAGGCTTCGCTTCTTTAATGCTTGTTATTTAGAAACTTTGTATTATGTAAATAAAAGCTGTGACCTTTGCCTTTCCAGGTGCTGGAACTAAGTTGATGTAGAACAATGCCAAGAGAGAGTAGGAGCAAACAGGGTTAGAGCACATTTTAAAATGCCATTTTCTTGCTTGTAATTTATTCTTCCTACCTCTAGCATTCCTCTGCAGAGATATTTATAAAAATAGGTGTTCCATGCACTGTATATCACAGGTTTATTTAGGACTGTTGTTGAAGATTTACACTGCTTAAAAGAGCAGTCATAGCAGATAATTCCATTTGCAAGCTTCAACAAAATGTTCCAGGGAAAGTGCTGTTATCACCGTGGAGAATTTTAATGATGGCAGAGTTTACAGACAACTTATTTGGCAAACAAGGCTGCGGCAACAGACACCTCAGCGCGTTCTTTTGCCAGTGGTGGTTTTCTTGACTGTTGCTGCCGCCTGTTAAAACACACTTTACATCTACCTCCCAGCCCGCTCCAGAACTGTGTTTCTCCTGCAGCAATAACCTTGCTCCTCATACAACACTTGTCAGGAACGAATTTAAAAAGTTGCTGAGCACCTGACAGACCTGACTGGGGAACTCGGTCACTGCTCGTTCTGTTATAAAACTTCTTGTTGCGTAAGGAAGTTTTGGCTTTGCCATTACAATAAGGAAAATTAATAATAACTTCACTAAAAATGTAATATGATGTAAGGTGACCATGGGAGAAGCTGGGTTAAGGTACCTCCTACTTTATGGGAGATGCCTCATTAATTCACATCTCGTTAACCACAGGATTCAGTATCGCCATAAATTAATACAGTGCTTTAGTAATCTGTTACCAGCTGCTGAAGGGAGTGAGGAAAAGAGGAGCTTGCAAGCTGGTAACTCCCCTCAGCTTACAGTCCTCACTGAACAGAGACCCTTTCTGTGCACATTTACACCTGCAGGAACACTCCAGAGG
Organism: Scopus umbretta; assembly: GCA_013400535.1. NCBI lineage: Eukaryota > Metazoa > Chordata > Aves > Pelecaniformes > Scopidae > Scopus > Scopus umbretta. The sequence continues at coordinate 42,263 of VZTL01045240.1, read as the reverse complement.
GACAGCAGCGATATCCTCGCTATATATTGCACATAATATGTAATACTAATATAGCGCTATCTATTGCACTTAGCCACCTTAGGTTCCCTTCCCTACAGGCAAACTGCTTTTCTGTGCCACAGCCTTGGCAGCACCTAAGCACTCGCTGACTTGCCCACCTCTCGGGCACCAGCTGCCCGTGCAGCAGGCTGCACCACCGCTGAGAGAGAACGACAGATTAAATGTACGTGCCCCTCCCTTCACAACTGTTCGCTGGTGTCTGGAAAAGGAAATTTGAGCTACTCCCTCCCATATTGTTCCTTTTCAGCAAGTACATCAGGTTTTGGTGTCTGCCAGTCCAACACCCCTTCATTAGCACTAGAAAAGCTTGTCAGTGTAATCCTGTGTATATTGCACTGGAAATCTTGCAAGATGCCACACTACTCCCCAGTGATTTTTTTTCCTTTCTCTCATTGCTTTTATGTTGTCAGCTAGAACAAAAGGAGTTTCAGTTAATTATCTGTGTATTTGCTGAAACCACTAACCTACATCCTAGCTAGTGCAAAACAGTTGCTTAACTGAAGTTCTCAGCAGATTTACATGCCTTCTGGTTTTAAGTTTAAAAAAATCTATTCCCATTTTCAGATTTGCATATTCAATTTCCTCTCATATAAAAATAAACATTTTACCTTTTTCATTATTCCCCAGCAACTAAGGAAAAAGGAGGCGGATTCAGTAGCTGGAATATTAACCCGAACCGTGGAAGGTCCAAACTTAGCCTCTTGTCCACAGATTTCCCACTTCTGTAGGCAAGGTCTTCAGGTTTCTGTGCCTCAGCTTCTCATTTGTAAAAAGGGAGCAACAACATTGATTTCAGAACTATAGATTGTGAAAATCTCAGCTATTACAGTGACAGGGACGGTGCAGGTGACTAGATAAACTGTACTGCAAGAACAGAACGTGGAGGGGTTTAATCTGATTTAATGCTTTGAAAATATATTTATCTCTATGCATATGACTTTCTTTCGGTGCTGTTCTGTTTTGATGGACTCTTTCTCAGCTGAATCAGTTTCCTCAGTTCACTATCTAGCTCAAAGACATCACGCCAACCTAACACAGCAGGTGGGACAAGACGGCTAGAAGTATTAACTACTTGAGTTGTACCGCCACCAAACAGCAAGTCATGGCCCTAGAGTTTCATGAATCATTTTTTGCACAGTAGCACATGACATAGCTGGAACTCATTTAATGTTTCCACTGGTTTTGCATAGAGCTGTGACCTTGCATACAATATTCAAACAGATCACATGCAAAGTCACAGCCACCTCACTGACGGATACAAACTGAATGTCACCATCTATGCACCCACCATGTTGTCCTCACCCTTAATGGTAATTAAATGTGAATTTTCTCCTCCTGGGCAAAAATTAAACATCTGCAAGATGTGGAGATTTTATCCTGGGTGTGGAAGGAGAGGGTTCAGATGTCTCTCTTCTTGCAGATAATTGCTTAGTTTAATGAGGAAGTTTTGCAGAATTTTTAACCATTGCTTCTGTGCCTTGTTTAATTATTTGCATATGGCATCACCAAGTTAAAAAGAGTGTGCATATACAGCACTTCTTCTCATTCCTGTATTAGACATTAATGAAAGGAAGCATGAGGATAAGTTTCTCACTAATGATGATGGAAAATTAGTTTCAAAACCCCAGAGGTGTCTTGAAAGATACATCAATGATATGTAAGGTCCAAGGAGAGAGATTCAGCACAAAATATTGCCTAGGCCCTTTTGGGCTAGGTCCTGTTCCCATTTAGTTTTGTAGTTATGAGGGAGGATGGCAAAGAGTAAATACAGACGGATCTAAGAGACTGCAATACGCACAGCAAGTAAGTGAGGCTGATAAACACAGCACAGACTAGACAACGAATGCCAGCATGGCATATACAGGAAAGGTTACATGCCTGGAGACCTACAGCCAAAGACAGATTCATGGCTTTTTTTTTTTTTAAGTCTCAAGCTGGTGGAAAGTTGAGTGTCTGGAGAGGAACAACGCTTTATGCATTAGTCATAACATTTTGAAGGGCAGCAAATCCACAGTCAGGAGCACAAGGTAGGAGAAAAACAGTTGCTAATTCTTTTCCTCTCTCATTCCGCAAGATGCAGTCTCCAGTTCTTCTCAGGCGTCTCAGCCAAGCAACAAGAAGCCAGTTCAGAGAGGATCACGCTCTACTTACACTCTGTGCTACTGTATGCTTTAGCATCTCATTTGCAATCTTGTGTATTTCTTCTCTGATAAGGCTGAGTTTTATAGTGGTTTTCAGTGTGAAGGGAAGAGATCATTAGGACTTACTGTTTTAGTCAGTGGTAAGCAGTCGGTCAAGTATATAATACAAGCCCCATTTAACAGCAAGGGATCTGTTTGCCCAACTTTACCCTTTCCTGCAGCTAAACTGGGAAGAGCTGTGGGAGTGAGGATCAGGTGATGCTGCTGACACGGCTCAACCATTTCACCACCTCAGACAGGTTATCAGTTTGGGGGTTTGTTTATTTTCTTGATTGACAGACTCCTAATTTTTTTCTGAATCCCTCTGCAGATAAACAAGTCTATGACAATAAGGCTGCTTTTATTAGATACTTTTCAGAACAGTTTAGAAATAGCCCACGTACACTCAGCTTGAAAATTCCTCCACCACACAGTCGCTGCTGTCTGCCTATGGTTACTGTTTGTCTGCGTTGTCTCCGAGGTCCCCTGGGTTATCACTTTAATGTCTTTGACATTAAAACACTTTAACAGGAACTTGCTCATTATACGTAGGCAGAATAGGAAAAAAAGGGTGAGGCAAGAAGGAGGAAAAAATAAATGGAGGTGGCAAAGAAGCTGCCACTAATGGTTCAAGACAAAACAGCTTTTTTTATGTTTCAGTAGGTCTCCAAAACACAAACACATCACAATCATTAGCCATCAGATGCACAGTTTACTTATGTTAGCCTTGATGCTCTCAATTCATTCTGTTTTACTGATCTCTAATAACATTTTGCACACAATTATGAGATTGCAGTTACAGTGTATTTATGCGGGGAAGTAGCTCTTTAGTGCTTTCTTCACCTAGTGTCTGCTGGAAGTGTGTTTAAACCAGAGCTAATGGTTTGAAGAGGTCTCAGGTCCTCCCTGTGTTGCAATGCAACATTTAATAATACAGCCATGATGCTCCTGAAAAGGGATGCAAAATTCATCTGTAAAAAGAAATAATAAAAATGTTAACATTTTAAAAAAAAAAAAAGTAATGGAGTGGGCTGGCTGTAAGCCGGGAAAGTCCAGAATGAAGTCTAAAATGGTGCACTTAACCCCTCTGTTATGCCTGGGTATTTTGGGGGTCTAATGCCTTGGTCCAGCTACTCTTAGGCACACACACCAAGTTAGTATACGGTCAAAGCTGTAATTTTCACCGCGGTGAATGTACATAAACTCCAGTCATTGTTAGCGCTGAAGAGGGCTGCAGAGCTGAAACATTGCTATCTGGAGCCACAGGAGTTCCTCTAATGGTTTCTCTAGTTTGTTAGATTAAACTTTTACAGCAACATGTGACACCCAGAGTGGCACAGCTAAGTTTCAGTTCTAACTACAGTTTATTGCTAGTGATCAGCCCACACACTGCTAATTGCAAGTGGGTTAGAAATAATGTGCAGCCTGATTTGACTTTAAAAAAATGTATTTTCCTCAAATCCTACGCTGTTTTTCCTCTGTTGGAGTCACACAACCATGAGCTGTCATCTGATGAGGCAGCAGAACATACAGTAATTACTAAAAGGTAGATTTCAGGCTCTGGATATTTCCCTCTTGCTAGGATGAGTAGAGGTATTGGTCTGGAAAGAAAGGTGCTAAGGAGCCAGAAGTTGCTTTCAGTGAACTTGAGCAAGAATTTTGATACCAGCTTAGGGTGTCAGGAAACATCCCCTGGGAGACACCAAGAATGCTAGAATTCATTACCTAAAACCAGGATGATGAAAGGAACTCCTTGCGAAATACAAGACTGTAAAGCTAGGATGTATCATTAGTGCTACATCCTTCTAGGGTAACAGAGCCCCGCCACCTGACAGCAGCTGACGTGCTCTCTCCTGTTTAATTAGACACCCGGTGGGGAACCACCAGTAGCCGTTACAGTGCGCCTGTTCTCAGGCAACACAGAATTAGCTCTGTTGGCCTCAGTTGTTGAGATCAGAAGGCACAAAATCTGTTGTGTATCCAAAAATTAATCTAGCTAAAGAGTATGTAGTGGCTGGGCAGGATCTGGATGAACCTAAGGAAAAATTAACAGGACGAATATCCTTCCTTCTTAAAAACCGGACTTCCCTCTGCTGAGAAGTAGTATGGTTTGCATTTACTGCATCAAACTGATACAGCTCCAGGTTTTTTCCTGGAGTCCTTAAGACTATTTTGTATCTATATACTATATATCATGCAACATGTATGTATTATAAAATTATAGTAATATTCACAGTATTAGTGTTGGCAATATACGACACAGAACTGAACTTTGTCAAGGAAAGCACCTCTTGCATCACAAAATTATGACCAAAGAATACATTTTCTGAAAGGTACCGTTTTGTTAAAAAGCCATTTTGTCAAAGAAAATTGACTCTTTCTAATCAAAACCACAATGCTATTACAATGTGAAATAACAGAGAGGTGACTATACTTTTATGGGCATCTGAGCATAAAACGGTGAAACAAGATTACCTGTGAAATGAAGGAACAGAACAGCACTTGCCGTTACCTACCTACTACTCTACCCACAGAAGGAAGAAATCGCACTAGAGAGTGCCCGTGTCAGGCAAAGAAAAATCATGCGTCATTTCATTTTTCTGTTTTACTGATTTCAAGTGTTCAAAATTCTTGAATGACACTCTCCAAAATAATGAGGTTTAAAAATAGTAAATGTCATAAACACTTTCTGGATTTCATTTCATAATCAAAATAATTACAACACTATTCAAGGTTAAGTGTGTTAATATTATTAATCATTCATTACATATGATTGAATGAAGGGCCAGCAGCACTCACACTAGTCCTGCAGACACTTTGTAGCTGGCTACTACCCCTTTCTTAATATAAGTAGCACAACTCGGCGATCTCCAGGGACTCTAGCAAAGCATTAGCTTTTGTAACATGACTGGAAAGTCACCAAGTTTGGGTTATTTTCACTTTATGTAGGAGTAAGTTCCAGAAAGAGCTGGTTGGGGAATTCTCCAGCAGAAGAATTTTCAGTAAGAAAATGCCCTTTTCACAGACCAAAGTTTTCTATGTGGAAAAAGAAAGTTTGGAAAAATACTTTTTTCCCTGGGAGAATCAAAATGAAGGCTTGCCTGGCCGCTGCCTGCTATGCGCTCCTCAATTCCACTTTCGGCAGAAAGTGAATTTAACAGCAGCTTTCCAGGCAGGCTGCTGGAGGTTAGCAGTTCCCCGATTCTATGCCCTTTTGGCATGCAGACGGCTGTGAAGGGAGAGGAAGAGGATGAAATGGAGAATTAGAGCCCTCCGCATGCCTACAAAACCCTTGGCAGTTCACAAGTTTTCTGCACAGCTGTCCAAGCGGTTAGCAGCCAAGCACAATGAAAACACCACTTAAGGGCCCAATAAATTAAATTTTTCTGACAATCCATTTCTACCAAAATCTCACTTTGACATTTTGTCCTGGTTCAATACACCTCTTTTCCTCAGGGGAAAGGGTTTCTGTTTTCCAGATGATTCTGTCCACATACCGCAGGGCTCTCGGGAGACCCCCTTGCCACCCACTCCTCTGTGTTGTAATGAGGGCGCTCCGCTGGAGCGACCTTGCTGGCCCCGGCCGCTGCCGCATCGCACGGGAAGGGCTGTCCCCCAGATCAGGCCTCTAGGGAGACGCCGGGGTATCCGAGTAAGCAATTAGCAAACAGGCCTTGAGATTGCAGTTGCGATCAGAAGGCAAGCTCAAAACCCTCGACCAACAGAGCTATGAAATGTTCCAGCTGCAGCATAGAAACATGTTTTTTAATGGTACTTAAATAAATTGGCATCTTACGGCACTCTAGGACATGAATATATTCGTCTCTTTGCTTAGTCGCAGGAAATTGCAGTGATGGATTGACATCATTTTATAATTGCATGCGATGCACAACCAAAACAGAGGGCTCAGGCAGTGAGCTGCATTCTAACTAAATTCTCAATACTTGTTAATAACAAAAGTTCAGCTAGCATGATATAAGAACTGCACTTATAGGATGAAATATTAATTTACTATGCTTCAGTTGAGATTTTTAAGGTAGTCTTATTTTCCTTGGGTTTATCATTATCAGCCTGAACACAACTAGCACTCTTCAAGGTTTCTTGCTGAAAAGAAATTGAGTGTGCAAATACTCTTTCATCATAATCACACTGGCTGTGCAGGGTAATTCATAAAAGAGCCAGAAATATATTGAAATTCAATATTGTTTTAGTCCAAATCAATATTAATAATTGTTTGCATTTTTAAAGTGCAATTTACAATTGAAAAATGTACAGAGATCAACCCATACTTGCTAACACATCACATTTTCCTATTAAACTTAAAGGCACAGTAATTTTACTTAAAAATGTTTCTTATAAAGCAGGAGAAAGCATTGATCTGTGAAAACAGCTATCTATTATTTATATGCACAATGTTAGAATGGGTTTTAATTATAAATGAGCTAAAAGGTCAGTAACTATTTTATTTTTAAGGTCTTGATTTTAAATTTGGATAGCTTAATACAAATATTTACGCACTGTGGGCTGAGCAATTTCTTGCAGTGGTGGGACGGCTCACAGTGGAAAGTGCACGGGCGGATTAGGCAAAGTTAATTCTCAGGAACTGGAAAAAGGAGAGCCTCTGAGCTGCAAACGTAAATGTTCCCATCTGCTTCACTGGAGAATACTGTATCTGTGAAATGCTTCTTGAAAGGGTATGAAGTGAAACCGTGAAGCACTAGTGGATAGCGCAGGAAATGCAAATAATCAGAATTAAGCTTCAGAGGATTTTGCCAGCGCCAGAGTTGGGGCTCAGGGGGCATAATCAGTTTGTAAATGGACAGACCTGTAGTTTTGTAGGAAATTTTTGTGAAAGAGAAAGATTTAAGGAGTTGTCAAGCACCAGACTGGGTCTAAGGTGGTTTTCTGGACACGTGGACATTGATAGAAAAACTGAATTTGGTGGAGCCAGGAGTTAAAACTTTCTCTCTGTCATCCTGGTTTGAATGAAACTATTGTCACCAGTGTGTTGATGGCAAGCTAGAGGCCTGCTTGGCTCTGCATACTCTTCAGGAGTTCTGGCTCAGGCACACCTGATTTCTTTATCGTGGTAATAATTACAGCATGATGAAAGCAGAAAGTATTATAAAAATGATCATTTCTTTATAAAGTCCTAGGAGGCCTTGGAATCTCTGTGCCTGGCTATTTCTGTGGGCAGGTTAGCGAAGCATCTTTTAGCACTGGTTTAAGTACAGTTGATGTAGTTTATCCTGGGGACAACTTGCACCATGGGCAAACCAGAAAAGCTCAGCCCCTCTGGCACTGTTTTCCATGATCTGTTTGTAACCGTCAGCTGCTGACACCTACGTTCAATGAAAGCTTAAGGAAACCACAGATCTGAAAGTGCAGATATTTAATTTTTTCCTATCAAACTGTGCGTGCAGGATAATAAACTCACCCAGCTCCAGGAGCTCCAGCACCAGAGCTGCAGGACTGCACCTTGTTTGGTTTCTCTAGGCAACTCCAGTGAAGTAATGGAGTACAAACCGGTATGACTGAGAAAGAAAACCATTTAGCAATGTGCTATCATTGGAAAATTAAAGTCCAAAAGGGATATTACAGTGATGTAGCCAACAAAATCCAAAGCTAAGCAGTCAGACTAACTTGAACCATATCTCTGCCAAACACTGCGCAGAAAGGAGAAGAATTAGATGTCCCTTAATTGCTATGAGAGCTGCAGTGCTCAGTGAGCTGCAGGTATGGAACAAGACCTACAGCATATGGCAGCACCCCCAGTCCTTGACTCTAGCCTTGACTTTTCGCTGGTCATCTTGTGCATTACAATAGCATTTGCTTTTATTTAACCAAGGTTCTTCAAGCTTTGTGGAATTAAGAGTATATCAATAGTGACACTGCCCTAGTAATATTCCTAGTAGGAAATACTCCCCTCAGATACACATTTTACTGCATATGGGTTTTATATTTAGAAGACAAATACTCGATCGAGCCTTTGGAAAAGAAGCCTATAAAAATAGTAGTTTAATTTCATCTGTCACAAATGAATTCGTGATTAGTCTTTATCTGTGGCATGAGAAAGCCAGCATCAGTTATTGCTTTCTTAAGAAATATTCTGAGTAACTTCATGCAAATCACTTAACTCCTCCCTGTGCAACAGTGTATCTATATGTTTAAAAAAAAAAAAAATCAATGCAATTACTTCTTCCCTTCAGACAAGTGTTGCAAGGGGAAACACTGAAGATTGTGAGGCACAGATAATTGCATTGATGTGAACCATAAAAACAAACAAGCAAAAAGCAAGATAAACTTTGGTGATTATTATTGGTGCCAGGACAAATACCGATGCTTCTGTGTATGCAGAATGTGTTTGAAATTTGTCTCACCAAGTCTTATTCAGGCAAGTCATCTTTGCAGCTGTCCAGTCTCAGCCTTTCTTTATGGCTTGTGACATACAACACAGTATCTACAGTCAAAACCAAATTCTTTTGGTAACTTTTACAGAACCATTAAATGTGAGTGACTTTGGAAAACTAATAATAATTTCTCTGAGCTTCAGTCAGGTTCTTTGAATACAAATGCCTCAATTTCAGTAATGAATGCAATGTAATTGATCGGTGTCAACACACAGGAGAGACAGTGCAGGCACAGGGACAAGATGATAATGCCAGCCCCCAGCATTTGAATAACCCTGCCTGGTACAGGGCTGCACACACCAAACAGGAAAAGATCCCTATTTTATATTATCTTTGCTGTTCAGTTATCTGAGCCTAATTCACCAGTACTAACGTGCTGGCAACTGTCTCAACAGTACAGCCAGAGCATTGGTGCTGGGGAGGGGAATACCAGAATACCCTTTTTCTTTCCCAGGAGGATTCCCCTGCATCACATGTACCTTGACAATTGTTCCATCTCCTGGAGCAGGCATCATTTGCCCAGCTTCATTACAGCAAGATGAGGGAGAAAAGAACAGAAGTTTTGAGGCTGCGTCTGCCTTCCCCTCACTGAATGCAGAAGCTGAGAAGGGATGGAGTTGCAAACTGTGATGTCAAATGCATCGAGTCAATAGAGTATATCCATTCCTATAGAGCATCAGTGTAACAACAGGAACTTTCCCAGTGACATTTAATGATCTCCGATACTTACAGCACACAAGTATGCCTAGCAGCTAGTTGCCTTATCTGTTCTTATTACAAATCTGACAAAAGGTGCTTAAAAATAATTGAATAACTGCAAACCAAATAGTAATATTCCTCCACTCTACCAACAGTGCAGAACTGATTTTAAAGAGAGTTCATGCCTATTCAGGATTCTCATTGCAGCTCAATATTCAAAATCCCCTTCTGTTTAAAAGGGTGAGTAGTTGCTCTGAGATCCATGTGTTTTCTCTGACTGCTCTGAAATTCGGAATGCCTGAAATTCTGGTCCATAGTACCATGCAGATAAGGAAGAACTAGAAGTGTACCTCAGATAGGCGTCCCAGTTCCTTATACCGTGACAATCATACTGGTGTCTCTGCTCCCCTATGTAAATGGGGACCTACAGTCCTTTGCCAGACAACTTTGTACTTTCCTTTCTCACTGCAAGCACCACCTAATGAAACAGCCCCATTTCTGAACACAGACCATGCCTGTCTCCTCAGTGGCTCTGCTGGCAGCTATGCACTCCTGTCTTTCAAAGTACAACTGTGCTGAAGCTGCAGGTGGTATTGCACCCCTTCCCCAAAGCTGACATTGCCAAAATGCAAAACTTTGGGAAGCCAAGGAGTGCGAGGGTAGGGCAAATGCTCACCACCCAATGTAAGCAATGCTCCAGTATCATACCCCTGATAAACATACCCTCATGCTGCCTTTGAACAGGCACCATCTACTGCAAATGCTCAAGTTGCTTCACCAGGAAACTCCTGACCACGTCACAGCACTGCTTCTCTGCAAGTCCACCAGCTTCCACATGTACTTTCCCTCACTCATCACTACACAGAACCATTTCACTCCTCTTTAAGTGATGGCAAAGCCCCCAGATATTGCTCTTCCCTAATACACACCTAGGAGATCTCTCAGCTTGCAAAAGGGCTTCTTCCCTTTGGTCCCACATGGCATGTGAGCTGGAGGGGCTCAGTTTCCTGCTCCAGACCTGCCAGCCCATCCAGACAGCAGCATGTCAAGCTACGCCTCTGCACACCCAGCCAACTAATATTTCAGCACTCAGTGCAGCTTCTCTTTATACACTGCAGTAACGTGACAACTGAAATAAAAAAACCCAAAAATTCTATTTCATTTTGTTTAGAAAGTGCACTTCAAAATAAAATGCAAATATTTGTTTCAGTTTGCTTTGCAATATATCCTGGGGGAAAATTTTCAGCTGCAAAGAAGATGTGAGAGTCATTTTAGAGAAGAAAAAAAATTAGTTTTCCAACTAGATCTACTTACCGAATATATCCTTTCAATTAGCTGCTGGGTTTCAACTGTCCAAATAAAGAACAAGACGAAATAACTTATCTGTGACATACGGGCGTAGTGTAAGTGAAAAAGTACCTTGACTAAACAGATGGTGATCTTTCATTAGGGAGAAAGCATTTGTAAAATTTCAATAAGAAACAAATTAGTCATCATGGTTAGAAGGATTAAGAGCCAGTATTAGGTGAAAACAGTCAGATGTACACCGTTACAACAGTTGCTTGAGTCAATAAAGGAAGCCACTCCATTGTCACAGCAGAATGTTCCATTTCAAGGTTATGAGGGCTATTTTCTTCTTCCTGAAGTAACCATAGTAGCATCACAATGAACTAGACACAATGTGAGCCAGGAGGTTGTTTTCTTTCTGCTTTTGCAGAAATTCTGGTGTGTTTTGTTTCCTCAAGTGCAGAATTAAAACCACCCTCACTTGTGACAAAGGTTCTTAATTCCTAGCTTACAAGGACTGTTTCACAGTTCTGCTGTTTTTCTGGCTTGCCTACGACTCCCAAAGAATCTCCACTTCAGATACTTTTATCTTTTAGGAAAAGGAAATAGCATTGAGGAATCATGAATGTCCACACCATATTACACGAACAATGTTACATATGGCACAAAGTTAAGCCGTAACGTTGGAGGACAGGGCCCCCCCCACACACATATATACACATAATGCTCCTCAAAATTGTTGTTATAAGAACTACCTAATAATCTCACGATGTCAAGAGGTCTGGCATGTGAATAGAACTTTTACTCAATGGCTAGGAACATACTGTTTAAGTTTTTATATATATATGAGAATATATATTCTTCGCTATGAGGGTCATGAGGCACTGGAACAGGTTGCCCAGAGAAGTTGTGGATGCCCCATTCCTGGAAGTGTTCAAGGCCAGGTTGGATGGGGCTTTGAGCAACCTGGTCTAGCGGAAGGTGTCGGTGCCCATGGCAGGGGAATTGGAACTAGATGGTCTTTAAGGTCCCTTCCAATCCAAACCATTCTATGATTCTATGATAATATATATAAAAGCAGCTCATAAAATCTTTAAGTTCTGTCCTCTTTTTCTCCTTACCATAACACATCTAAAACTGCACAGACAAATTAATTTATAAAAGCAAACTCCAGTGTACATTTGCTTCATACTGACATAAAGGAGAAAATATGTCTGAGGTAATTACTTGTTTGGTACCTCTGGAAGTCCAGCTTACTCCAGGTGCGTTGTATCTTCTGAAAGAAGGCATTTTTATTCAGAATAGCTAGGAAACCTGTAGAAGAGACAAATGAAGCACCTTAAGGGATGTGCAACCACCACTGTCATACAATGGTGCAATCATCTAAAAAAAACCTTTGAAAATGTGATAGTTACTTTAAATAGAACAGAGATTGAGGCAAGTGGAGGGAGAGGAAAGCATTTCAGACCGGGCTCTAACTGGAACCAAGTGGGCACCTGAAAAACTAGGAACTTTTCCACTGTATTTTAAAACAGAGTTCACTGCATTCAGCACAGTTTTCTGTATGAAATATTGTAAGTGGGACAATACCCCTATAAATCCTGCTGCCAGGCAGAGCCTGGGAGGGCTGGGCTGCCTGCACGTGGGATCTGCCTTGCAAATTTTGCCGCCTTCCACTCTGGTGTGGAAGAAAGCTGGACAAGTTCATTACTGACACTCACTATTTACACTGTCACTGTACAGCTCCTGTGAGATGTTAATTTGAAACAAAGTAAAGAAGACTTTTTTCATTTCAAATGCAAACTGCTTTAGAGATTATATTTTAGCTTAGGAACAGTATTATAACCCCTCGAGGATCTTGGAGAGGTGTGTGTATTAACTTGCTAAGGACCTGCTGCTGTACTGAGGAGATTAGTAACACATGACTCCTGCTACAGTTTGCACCCAGAAAGATAGGAAAGAAATCTTCTCGACTTTGAAAGGATTATTTTGGTTGTTTACTGAGTGCTGTCCCTTTTGGTCTTAAATTGTAGATGAAAGTGGAAGCCAAAAGTACTCGCTTCCTACTGCAATATGTGATGGAAATGAGCAGTTTTAGCAGCTTTGCTGGGGGTTTTGGAGTGGGAAAAAGGGGTCATATGTTATCACTCTGACTTCAGCCACATAAAACAGTATCACAGGTTTTTGCTATTGAAATTCAGGTTTTGGCATGTTATATGGGTGAATACACCCTTTAGTGGTGTATAGGTCCAAAGGACAAAACTGGTATACATGACAGAGTAGAACTGGACCCACTGATACTGAACAAAAGTTTCTGCCAGAATAAAAGAAAGCCTCTAAACCCCCTTTCCCCCACTTTTTGCAGTGTATGGATTCGTGTATACATGAGCAAAAGAGGATCCTATAATTTTCAGGCCTCGATTCATGTCAAGAAATCCCCATTTTGCATAATTGGAGGAGATGCTGAAAGCCAAGATGCATAATGACATCAGTGACTGGAGAATAGAGCTGTTAAAAGGCAATAAGTTCTGCCTAATTTCCCAGAACACTGATGGTGTGTGCTGGGTGGCACATAACACAGGTGGTCAGCTCAGCATGTTCATTCAGGATCACTGGGACACAGAAGAGACCAATTAAGCTGCAGGGAAGAAGAGGTGCCAGCACGTCGGGCAGGTCAGTAGGTCCGATTCACCTAAGCGCCGATTCCTGCCTCTGCAAGCGGTTCGTAGGAAAACTGAGCGCTCAAAGTAGTGCTGCATAAAATCACACAAGGCAGGTATGCTTTCGCTCCTTGGATTCAAACCGCTGAACTGGTCTGTGCATCTGGCAATGCTGACGGGCAGCTCAGGACGTACCCATTGGAGCTACCTGGGGGCGAGGGTTCACCATCATCCTTCGGACATTGGCGGGTATTACAGAGAGGTGGGAAGGCTGAGCCACCTCTCTCCATTGAAGTCTTTCACTTCTGATTTCCAAGGGTTTTCAGAGTCAGAGGAACCTTTAACTTCACTTGTGATTTCATCAAAGCATGTTTAATTCCTTTCCCCATATGAAGGAAAAATATGAATCCAGGTTTTTTACAGGAAAGAATTTTGGGGAGATTTTAGGGGCAGGACATTTTGAACAGATTCAACTTAATTGTTTTTATTTCACCCTTCTTCAAAATACCTAATTTTTGTTATTACACAAAGAAAAACATAATTACAGATTAAGTTGAAACCAGACAAAATGTTTCAATTTGAAATATCAGCTGGAAACAAAGTTGTTCTTTCCAAATCTCAGGGAAAAACAAAGCTGTTGTTCTATTGATACATGAGCAAGGATATAGTGACAGAAAATCCAGCACCCAAAGATGAACATTTGGTGAATGGACATAGCCACAGGATTAATAGTTTCCCACTTCTTTCTAAGCTAAAGAAGCCAGAGGATTTGGGCCATAATACTTGGGATTCATTTCCATTTTCTATTTCCAAGAAGAAGTGCTGACAGCTACAGATTAATATGACTTTTAATATCTCCACTTCTTACAGTGCCTGCATTTGTAAAACTGCTACAAAAAGTTAATTTTACTGGTGAATATGAATAATGTTTATAAATCCTTTTTTCTTCTGTAAATGTCATGACAAGCCTGATCTAGAAGTCAGGGGTAAAGCAGAGAGTGGACATTTGAGTGATGGGAAAACTTAGCGCCCTGCGTTTGAAGGCCTTTTGTCTCTGTAAGTGCTTTGAAGCAAGAAAATGCATGCTTGGCTCAGCTTCAGAGATGAGAAGCAGCCGTTGTTCACACAACTCATAGAAACACAGCTAATGTATCGAGAAGTGATCATTTCAGTATTAACAGCAGATCTTTTTCCTAATATTTTTGTAGTAATAGTATTCCCTTTTTTCTTCTGCTCAGTTAATTGCCCACAGTCACTATCCCAGTCTCTAACTATGTTACATGTTCTAATTAAAATTATCTTAACAATGCATAAAGTAAGCGCTCCGTTACAGCAACCTTTCAGAATGCACAAAACAAAATCCAGTAGAAGACAAAAACCCATCACAGCACCCAGCTGCCAACAGCTCACAGTTAAACTTCCCTAGATCAGCTAGGACAGTGCTGAAATTTAACATTTAGTTTTTGTTTCTATCAGGTAGAGATTGACTTATAAAAAATATGTCTGCATTTATAAAGATCTCTCTCTGAACTGGCTATACTACCAGTCAATACATACTGTTAACTGAGGACAGTCTGGCAATGATAAAAGACACCACTGAGGCTGTGCCCGTGCAGTGCCACGTTTCTCCGTAAACAGAGCCTGGATAGTGCTGCACGGACCTGTACCTCCGCAGAGAGCTCCACAGCACCATGCAAATATCCCAGTTTGCCTCCCAAGAATGGTATAACCACAGCAGCAGGAGCCCACGCCCATGCTAATCTCTGCTGCTCAGTACCTGGTTATTCAACAGCACACAAAGCGCCTGGTGGAAAGGCATCAATCCCCACTTTCAAAAGGCAAAGACACCTGCATACTGCTGCCCTCCTTTGAATAAACAGTGGGCTTTGACTCCGCTCTGATCCAGCAGCCTGCTATCTACTAAAGGAATATCAACTAAAGCTTGCACAGCATGAGAAATGAAGTTTAGCGTGTACATGTGAACTAGGCATTTACATTCATTCATAGGTGATTTGTAATTGTCCAATTTAGTAATCAGTGGAGGTTTGCAAACAACTTGGATGTTTTGTTGACTTGCTGATGTATATGGTAATGTAAACCTGACACTGGCATTAGTTTGCGCTCCTTGATTCCCTGGGAGCTGCACTGACACCTTGCACTGAAGGCCCAGGAAGGGGGAGTATAAAGGTGCCCTGCAGTGGGCAGGAGCCTTATGGGGTCTCTGGCACACCTTGGTCCTTCCTTTCCCTGGTGCCACAGAGGAAGAGAGCCTCTTCTGTTCTCATCTTGGCACAGTTCCTTTCATCTTCAGGCTAATTTAGCTGGGTTGGTCACCAACTGAGTGAAAGCACACCGGCACCCAATTACACAGAGTCAGGTAACTTGGGTTCTGCAACATCTCTGTGAGCAGCCAACAGAGAGAAATGAGAGGCTGTGGCTACCTTGTGCCCCCGTCCCTCCTGTTGTCTGCGAGTGACCAACCTCTTGGAAAGCAATTGTCGGTAGTGCTGTGAAAGCTGCATGCCCTGACATCATGTTGTCTTAGAGAGGAAAGTCAGTCTCAGGTACGCTACCCACATAAAAAGATGACCTCAACTAAAGATCAACAGACCTTTTCCTGGGGGCAAGCTATCCTACCGCTTTGCTCTGCAAGGTTTTTTTTAACTTTTCTTTGAAGCATCAACATGGCTACTATTAGGGAAAGTTCCAGTTCTAGATGGACCAAAGGCAATCCCCTGAGTTTCTACCTAAAATTATGTCATGCCCTTAGATTATTATGTTATCATTGCCATTCTTCACACAGACTTGTTAGCAGACAAGGGAGAGAATGTCACATCCACAAAACTCATGAATGAACAAACAGCCATGTGCTATCAGACACAACCCCGAGTGCAGCCTGGCTGACCTATCTCAGATGAGGAATCAAACAACAGAGATGTTGGTAGGAAACTCTGTCTTTCTTGGACTGTTCCATTATCATAATGTCAAATTGCTCACAGTAAAAATGTTCAGCCATTAGGCTTCCAGGGGATGATTGCAAAAAAGCAGACCTACAAAGTCCTACTTTTACTGCCACCCTTGCCAAAAGATTTAAATAAATCTTTCCCATCATATTGGGCTGCAGCATCTTTCAGTACTGCTTGGGGGCAGGGAGGAATTAGTCCTGCTTCTGTGTTTGTAACTAAAAGATTTGGTGCCTGAAAATTCTGCTATAATATTCAAATACTTTCCTCACACATATTTGGATGATTTTTCCTAAAACTCTATACCTTTTTTCCTTAAAAGGCTTCCTTTAACAATGCAACACCTATTCTCCTACCCGACACTAATACTTCCTCACCTCACAATTCCTAGGAGTACTATGGTGATTAATGAATGTCTTTCAGCTGGAAAGTGCTATCTGAGTGCTAATTATTATCCACATATACGCATACTTCTGCTGCTTTCAAGGGCAGAGCATTCACATACCATGGTAATAGGAAAGCTTAGAAAACCATGTATCGATACCTAGGAGTTTTATCCACCACAGAAATGTACAAAGGAAGAATAAATAAGAAGTTAGATGTTTCAATTCATTATTGCACGTTCTAGTGAACTGCTCTCCATCTGTTTAATAAGTTCAGGGCAGCTGAAAATAGAGTTTAGATTGGAAGCGGCTTGCAACCTTATCTTCTCACACTTTCCGTAATACTAACAAGAATTATAAAAATATGTTATTGCCCATTGTGAGGAGCACAGTTGAAGTATGTGATTGCAAATCTAAAGTGTAAGTTGAAGGCTATGGATTTGTCCAAATTCTGCCTCCCAGATGATGGAGCTCTGCATGGATCAATCCAAAGCTCACACATACAGCATCCCTCTCCCTCAATACGCCTGAGGAAGTATTGCCTGACGAGATGGTTAGCCGATGCTCCACAAAGGGTTTTTTTGCAGTTTTTTATCTGATCCATTTTTAAAATGATGTGATTTGAGTGTAAACAATATTTTCAAATGTTTCCTTAATGAGGATACTTCATCCACATTTATCAGTCAGTGCTAACTGCTTCCAGAGTTCCTCTGCTCCTGTAACTCAACCACCAGCCTGCGAGGGCTCAGAAAGCACACGCTCAGCATGGGTAAAACAGCCGTTCCCATTCACCAGGTCTGCTCTCCTAGGACACCTTAATTAAAGTCAACTGATTGAAAAAATAATTACAGGAGAAAAGGGAGGGGAAAAGCCTAGACCCATAATTTAAAGATCTCTGAAGTTCATGCTTTGTTGAGAGGTAATAATTTCGTTGAGAGGAAAGAGGTTCTCTTTCTTTTTCCTTCTTAGACTCCCTCTATATTCACTGTTTGCAAAGCCATGTAATGGCAACAGGCAAAAAGCAGCAGTCTTTCTTTAGAGTTATGCAAGTACACGTGGCCTTTTCTTCTTTCAATATATGCTTTCATCTAGCTTTCGTTACTGTTGCATCTTGAGGTGTCCCGGAGACACTATAGTGTCTAACCTAAAAGGTTATGTGATCCTGAACACAGTTGTCCTATAGGATGTGGAATAATATAAACACTGTAACTATTAAAAACTGCTACTGTAGCATTTCTCACATTAATTAAAAACTGGCTAGGGATCTTCTTTCTTGACGCTGACTCTACTTCAAACAAAAACATTTCAACAAATAAAACCAGGGAAAACGGTTTAGCATTTTAAGCTAATAATAATTGTTTTAGAAACCCATATTTGCTCAAGGGTATAATTCATTCTAAAAATGACCTTAAAACTCAGCATTAAGCAAAGGTAAAACCCATGTTATTTGGGAGTGGATGTTTTTAAGCTCCTCGCTCTAAAATTATTATTATGCATTTCTTGCCAGCTCTTTATCCCACTAGCTGCCGGGGCATTCCCAGCAGAGAAGGGCAGTGCCGCCGATGCCAATGTAGGGGCTGGGAGACCCTTCAACTCTCTGCTCCATCACAGCCTTTCTGTATAATCTTGGGCAAGACGCTTGCCTCACGCCTGTCCTGTAAAACTGGGGTAATAGCATCCTCCTTCCCATGAGCATGCAGAGAGCCTAAATAGGTTACCAAAAGGGAAATGTTTATATTAGGTAATCAAATAGAATTCTTAGAAAGCTCTGACTGGACAGTTTTACAAAATGATGGTGTGATTTTGGTGGTGTACCAGCCTTGCCACAGGTGCATTTGTTTCAAAGTACCCATTTATCCAAACCACTGACTATGTAATGCAAACAAATTCTGTAGTGAACCAGAGAGAGGGTGGTTCATGTTCCTTGATTGTTTGCTTAGAACAGCAGTGTTTGGAACCATAACACAGTTGCTTTGAAGGCTAAACCTCCCTCCCTAATCTGACTCCTCAAGGGCTTTAAAGCCAGTATTTGACCCTTAGAAATGTATATATTACAAATATATGTGCAAAAAGTCCATCCATACTCCATACACATGCACGCAACCGGCACAGGTGGACCTGCACAAGGATCCATAAGGGTTTGGCTTTGCTAATGCTGAAAAACTTAGTGACATTTTCTTTTAGTTTTACTTTTAAAGGGGTGAGAAAGGTTTAAGGTGAAAAAATAATAGAAATACACAGTTAATATCTGCCATAATTTTAACAGAAAACAAAGCTGAATTTGCCTGTGTATAGAGAGAACTTAGCACTCTGCATTCATTTAAGACACAAGCCATACACCAGTGTTCCTGGCCTGGGGCTCCGGCTGCTTCACAAACTGAATAAACATAGTTGCCATTAAATAACCTTATCAGTCAGAGTCACAGCAATGACTTCATCAGGACTGCACAACACGTGTTCTTCTGTGGTGCATTTTACAAATTTAGAATACCTGTACACTGCAGAAAATTAAAAACCTGCTATGGAAACCATGAAAAGCAAACAAGTTGCCCCTGACACCAGATATTCCGGGCACAGTGAGAACAAGTCTTTAAAGACTTTTCCTGGCATAACTACTTTCTACGTAATAGCAAGTAGTTCTTCATAACTACATAATCATCTTTCCACAACCCATCCTCCCTGCAAACTAATGTTACACAGTCTTTCTGTATTTAAAAAAATAAAAAATATTTAAATATTAAAAAAAATAAATCTTCCTTTGTAAACAAAGACCAGCTTCAAAAACCTTCCTTTACATCAGGTCACATTTACAATCAGAAATATGAGAAAAGCGAAGTGATCGCCACCCCTGCGACCTGTTGCTGATCTCCAGTCTGAGCCCTTGTGTTCAATAATTTGCTGGTAAAAAATCCAGTTACATTTCTGGGAACCAGTTCCACTGCTTGTGCTCTAATGCACCTTCCTTTGTGTTACTGAAAAATGGAGGACCAGCATAATTGTGCGGCAAAAGCATTTATTTTAATTAATAAAGCCATGTGGCACCACTAATGGTTTTCCTCTCTGGTTCCCATTCTTTCATTTCTTCACTTCTTAGTATCTTACCAGAACAGACATTGGTTCCAGCAGGACCATTCATGGGCTTAAAGTGAAGTGTTTGCCTTAGGGCTGTGCTCAGCCAAGGGTTTAGAATGACACACAAGGTGTCCACCTGGCACTAGGGCTGCTGCTGTTCACTGGGACTGCGCATAACGGCAGGTGTTAGAGCCAGCAGTGAGAATTCACGGAACTGAGCCCAGAAACTCCCGGGGAGCTCCCGGGGAGGAGAGGCAGCCAAGCCTGTTGCTCCTGCAGAGGCAGCCCACTTGCACCCCATGCTCTTTTTTCTCATGTTTTCTGCAAGCCAGTAAAAGGACGTCCAAGCACTGTGACCAGTACTTCCCTTGGAAATCAATACGCCTGCAGAGCTTTTTCAACGGGCGGCATGGTGACCTGTGGTGCACCATTTTAGTTCGACTGTTTGAAGGGTGAAGCAGGCAGCTGCCAGTGGGTCATCCTTCTCCCCACGTTTCACATGCAAGGCGCAGCTCTCGTGATTGTGATCATTTCATCCATTTTATCTCAATTTACGGTTTTCATATTGTTTAACCAGTGAAAAACAAAAAAATGACGCATGCTTCACTTGAAGCAAATATGAAGAGGGGTTTCTATGCAAATTTCAGCCATGGCATGACCATTTTTCCCAAACTGCACTTTTTAATTATATTCTACATTGTCTTTTCAAAATGTTAAAAACAGTGACATATAATTAAAGACAAACTAATGGGGCAGAAATTGACTGAATGACTGCAATTAACTGTACCAAAGAAATACTAGAGAATCAGTTATTTGGTCTAAACAAGGATTTAAATCTACTAATCTGCATTGAACAAATAAATGCTCTATTAAGTTTTAGGGGTTTGTTTTTTTTACCTCTTGTAGATGTAGTATGCCAGACTTCCAGATGAGAGGACAAGACTATGAATGAAGAGTGTCCTGGAGATTGCATGCAGTTCTTTTCCTGGGTCAGAACTGGATTGATCTGAGAGCAGTAATTATGAGGCTGACATGTATGTTCTCCTTCATCTTGCTGTTTGGAGCAGCTGGGCTTGTTGTCTTCATTCACCTGCAGGATCCAGAAGAAATAGTTCATCAGCAGACACCAGGTTAGCATTCCTATTTCTATTCGACCCACTTGTTCTTTCATGTTCAACATTTTGTACTTATACCCTAAATGTTTTACATATTTCACAGAGGTTGCCTCAACAAAGGTATGTAATTTTTTTAAAGGTGGCTATTTTGAAATTAATTAACAATTTCTTTAAAAAAAAATAAAAAGGAGAAGTTTGCTTAAAAAACAGTTCCAAGCACCAATTAACTGATTATGCAGGGATCTTTGCCAAGGTGCACAGGGTCCAGCTGGATGGAGTTAATTTTCTGCTAAAGTTGAGACCAACTTCTGCTACCAGCTATACCACTATAAATATGAAAATGAGAAATTTCGCCAAAGTTAATTTCCTGCAAATACATGCCTCTGAATCCCCCTTTGCCTGTATATGGTATTCAATGTGTCATGGAGATGCAAAAAAGAGATGCATAAATGAGTCATGCAAGAAACATCACATACGATGCATTCCTTTAATGTGCTTAACTTTCATTAAACTTTTCATAACTTTCATTCAAACGCACACCATCATCCTGTGCTACTAACTTTAAACTGTGAAGAGCCACAAAAACCACATCAATGGGAGAACTAGAAAACTGTGGGCTTAAATAGTAGTTTCATTTTAAATCAGGCGCACGCAAGAAGTATGAAAAAGCATGAGATCTCTTGATTTACTTACAGTCGCTTTGTCTCTGACTAAGGCCGTAATGAAGACTGGTTTAAAGCCTAGGCAAATGGCAGTGCAGTTATTCCAGCTCATAATGATACCCCTGTGTGCTGAGGTTTGGTCACTGTGCTTGCTCTTACACGCACCGAAATTCTCCTTTGACTAAATACGTGCTTTATAAAAAGTCTATTCAATTGACATCTTCATTGTACAATGAACACGACTAAATATATTTTAAAGTATTACTAACGTTGTTGAAGGAGCTGAACCCTAACACAGAGAACTCTTAAATAATTACATTAAGTGCTAATTTGTCTCCAGGTTTATTAAATGGTTATTTCCATGTCACTAAACAATCTATACTTTAACATGTTTATAATTTAGTCCAACTGCGTATCAATTTTGAAAGCAGCCACTCAGCTGAAACTATAGAAATAATGAATCATCAGTGTTGTGCGAAGCAGAGAATTAACCAGCCCCTTCAGTGCTTTTGCAATTTCTTTTTGCATACTTAGATGCAAAAGAGCTTACAGATTAAGACTGGCGGTACTGGCCACCTTCAACTGAAATTGGCCAGTAGATTGGGGGTGAGGGGAAAGACAGCAAATGGACAGCAAATGCAGGCAGTACTCTAATGTATCTAAGAATGCATAACTTTACATTGAGAAGATAATTCTTTGCTCCTGAAAGAGAAGGAATTTCTAGTAGTGTCTCAAAAACGGTGCAATTTCTTCTCCATTTTTTCATTATTGGTCCCTTACGTTGACCTGTTGTACCTCTGCGCTCTCTGCCACAAACCTGAACACTGACTGCTGATTGTAGTACACCGTGAAGTGATTTTTGAGAGGGATATAACTGTAGAAGGGGATGCCCAAGCACATTTAAATAAAAGCCAGTTTGAACAGAGCTCCTACCCCCAACAGGGAAACTCACTCTGTAACATACTCGATTGCTGCGGGCAGGGTTCTGCATAGCTCAAAAATGAACATCCCAATGATGCTGTTACTACCAAAGGTGCGTAATCAATTGCTTGATTCTCACATTCAATTACTATTTATGTTAACAGGAACCAGACTGTACCCTTGAGTAAAAGGTGCTCAATACAATTACTCTGATTTCTGTTTGGCTGATTTTCATGGGTTTTAAGTGCTTTCAGCTCCCAATGGACTCAGAAACTCTTCACATCCCCTGCTTCTGAAAATGATACCAGTTATCACTAAAATATTAGGTGGCTTAAAGGACACAGGAAAAAAATAGCCATTCATTTCATTGAAAAGAGAGGTAAGCATATTTCATCACTAGACAGTCTCCTGTGAAAATCTGTCAATCACAAGCGACAGTTTTTGCAAGCTGAGAAGGATCCTTCCCTTCTGTTCAGAATGTTTCTCCTTGAAAGGGCTTGTTTCTAATGGAGATCGGCTATTGCTATCATTTGCTTGTTTGATTGCTCCCTCAACAGAATTCAGCAAATGCACATGCCATTAAGCTACTGAGGACAACAGATTCTGCATGGCAAAGTTGTATTGGATTAGCCTTTGCTTTTGTATTTCCCACATAGTTACTGTGTAGCAAAACATATTTGCCAGGCATTGGAATCTCATCAGGAAAGCTGGAGAAAAGTTCAGTAACATTCATTTTCCACTGAAAAGCAGCGTAGGAAATTTTGGATTGTCCAAAAGGACATTTTTCACTGTTAGTACATTCAGTCACCTTTAATTTAAGATAGTACAACTTATGAAACAAGATTAATAAAAATACTTTGGTAGTTTAGTTTTATCTGTCTGTTCCGGAAATTGTTCCTGATTGTTTTAGTCCTAGCAAGCATGATGTTGAGACCTTGATGTACTACTTAAACCAGTATAAAATCCACAGTCATAAAACTTTAAGTAATGCTTACATTACTTTCACTGAGCAAAGTACTCCTGACAGTAGCTGTTTGTGTTGATTTGTTACTATTCATTTATTCTTTCCCTGTGCTTCACATTGCTACCTAATTGTGATGCTGTACTGAGAAAGCAATATCAAAGTAATTTTCCACAACATTAGTTACAATTTTCTTCTGATCTTTCGAGTGAAACAATCCCATCCTGTTGGCTTCTGTGAGCATATAAACCTTGATTACATTTATCTGTTGGAAACCAATGCTTACAAAGTATATGTGCCCGGGATAGCAGGTGTAGAGCCTTTTTTGCTGATTGACAAACATGCTGTCTGTGTAGTTTTATTTATATAATGCACATCACTCTGAGCAGATATATTTAAGACAGACAGCCATTTAGGGTGGGCAAAACAGATTTCCCAAGCCAATATATTATATTCAGTAGATACTCCTGTGGTCATTAAAGAGACAATAACTTCACTTATGACAGTTGTTTTCTTGGCAGCTATGAAGAGTGTCATTACTATGGAGAATGCAGGATAAAGCAGGGGTGTGGGTTGAGAAGTGGTATGAATGATAGAAATACACTATATGGAAACATAATGCTCTTCTAATAATTCTCATTGTATAATTATATAAAACTTGGCTTTTGCAGTAATCATGGCATTATTCTTAAACAGACACAGTAAACAATTTGTTTTGGGTAAGTCAAGCACATTTGCACATGGTGTACAAGAAAAAAATAATATATAGATCCCCATCCTAATGCTAATGACTCTTGAATGTATAAATCTCCTGCCTGTGATAGGATATATTACACATGCAAAAACTTTTACAGTAACTAAATGTGCAGCCACTCCACCGCTGTTTGTCCTAGAACCACAAAAGCAACTGGGAAGGGGCCAATCCAGCCCTGTGGTTAGCAGGAGGCTTCTTCAGCATGCGCCCTCTCTCTCGAGATTTACAGTGGAAGAGTTGAGAGGGCTAGTGAGCACCTTTACAGCCTTGGCCAGGGCCACTGCAGTTTATGAGATCACTGGCAGCACAGAAAGCTTGGATTTGTGAGAGCTGCGTTTGGGTGGTACAAGAGAGAGCAACATGGACAAACAACATCAGCAAGTGAGAGGACAGTCTAGAGGATGCAACCCATCCTGACAGCTCTCAGGTGGATTTCAAACACCTCCACAAACTCCTGAGCTGCAGACCAGCCAGTCCATGGGAGACAGGACTGTGGTCATGAAGAGCAGGTGGGCAGGTGAAGTCATGAATACCAGGACCACTGCTTCCGAGTTGCACCAGGGATGCAGTATCTACAGCTGTAGTACAATATCTGTAGCTGTACTTAAGAACATGTGCTGTATGGACTTTAGTCAGAAGAGAAGGGATATTCTAAAATGGTATCTACTTTTCTAAGAGGAAATTTTGCCAAAAAAAACCCCCAAAAAACAAAAAACAAAACAACAGGGGAAGTATTAATATTTCTATACACCTATATTCAGGTAGCAAATTTCTCTCTATATGGTGAATAAGCCCATGGGAAAAAATTACTGGGTTTTTGCCATATGGTTACTGAATTCACAAACCCGTTAAGAGTTTTCAATTAGAACTTTTAAGATAAATATATATGGGCACACACTCCTCTGGGAGCTGGTAAATGTGGAAAATACATCTCAAAGGATGCATGTTGTAAAATCTCCAAAAGGGTAAAAACGGGGAGTCGAGTGGAAATGGCTTTGCAGGCTGACTATATCAGAATTTGAAAGTCAAGTATGAATATAACTAAGCCTGAAACTCATCTGTCTGAGATTCTGCAGTGATTGCTCTCCTTACCTCATCTACCAATTCCTAACATAATACTGTCATCTTCTTTATTTTCTGCTTTACTAAGGGTGTGATGGGGAGGAGAGGGAGGAAGGAGAGATGACAGAAGGGCTGGCATGTGAATGCTATTGCAAACCTGATGGCACAAGGGAGCCACAGTGCAGAAATCTTATTGCTGTAGCCTTACAGCAAATACCAATATTATAGCTATACTGAAATTTTCTTAATTACTTATTCAGAGCACATACACCTTGTTACTCACAAATTGCTGTCCTATGCACATCTCCATGTTCACTGTACATTTCCATAATACTATCCTAGTGCACAATCTACTGCCTGTTTGTCATACTGGAAACTTTATAAATGCCATTGAAAATGAACTAGCATTGATATATAATTTCAGAAGTAATTTTCCTACAATTTGCAACTTACTTCTCTTTATAAACTGGAAGCCATTTAATCTGCTTCTCAACTAACAGCAGAAATTATGAACAAAAGAATCTGGTGACTGTAGCGGAGGCGAGCGGGCTCACTGATACACTTTTCAAGCAGAAGCAGCATACTGTTACGTGCATAAGGGTAGCTTCCACCAACTCAAGAGTGGATGAAACTTCTGCAGTCACATCCTCTGAGTCTTCTTTAGCTGAACTTCCCCCAGCACAGCATTTTCCTGGATGCAGACTAGTTCCCAATGGTCTGCAGTTATTGGGACGAAAAGAAAAAGATGTATTGCCTTGTCTGCTGAGGCAAGGCACTTATGAGGGAAATGTAGTCTTATGAGTGTGATATTCCCTTTTCTGCTGCTTGAAACGGTTGTGGTTTAGACTGACTGTGAATGTGAACCTGGTTATTTTTCACATTGGAAAGAAGTGCTGGCAATGACTTCATCAGTCTACTGCTATAGGGGGATCAAACACTGGCCAGATGGTTACAAAGGAAACCCTACACCACACAGTCAGTGCAACCCTGTTCAAAAGAAATGCAGTCTAGTGCTGAAAGCAATCACGTATAAGCTGTTTTATCACAAATGAAATAGAGAGATTGACTCCTACAACACTTTTTCCCTGCTTTCATGACTATGCCATATCCTTGGCAGTCTTACGAAAAATGCAGCATTTATTTATGACCATGGTATTGAGAGAGCGTCACTTTTTTTTTCTTTTCCTTTTTTTTTACAGCTTCTGTTAACATGCTTTAGCAGTTAGAAAGTCAGTACTTTTTCCAGGCTAAAGCCCATTAAAGCAAATACAGCTCTTAAGCTATAGCATCACAGGCCAGCATTTATAGGACCAGTATTTCCTGTCAACCATCAGCAAGTGCTATCACAGAGTCGGAGCACTTCAGTGTTAGACTGTGGAATTGGAATCCAAAGCTGCTGTAGTTTGTTCCTGTCTTGCCCTACTGCTCATAGATTGTGTTATATTGTGTTAAATCAGGCAATTCACCTGCTAAATGTTTCCATTTCCTATTATTACAGGGTTTCTCTGCAGGGAATTCAAGGTACCTAAGGACTACAAGATCCTACAACAAAAATGCGAGACCAAAGCATATTAACTGTGAGATTATCACAAAACCTAGTGCAGTACTGGCAGCAGTTATAATCCCACCACAGTGGTGCACACACACATCAGATGACTGAACTCGGATCCACTGCCCATTTATTTGATGGCATAAAGTCCGTGTCACCTAATCCCAAATGTATTTATCAGCATAAAACCAGAGTGATGTAGTGCTAAATCACTCACATAGTGCAGCTTCCACTTCCACAAATTTCCCTAGCCTCTCTTTTTCTGTGAGCTTTTCTTCTCAGATACTGACTGGTTAAAAAAAAAGGGTTGATATTTCTGTTAAAGCCTACTTTTAAAAACTGTCAGAGGTTGACACTTCTTTGTTGTGTCTGGCAAAATAAAAAGTGACCTGCCATCTCAGAGCTGCATTCGTGTATGGTGCTTGGCAACATATCACAGGCAAAACTCAACCACACTATGACATGTCAGGAGACTCTCAAGAGTGGCAGCTTTAGGAAAGTATATTCCTAGGGAACAAGCCTGGATGCTTCTCAGATTCCCCTGGAAATGTGCAGAAGCATTACAGAAATGTGCAAAAGTTGATCAGCTTTCATTTCATTTCACCTCAAAACATTTATTCTAAATACAAGGCTATATTGACTTTTTCATAGAAAGTGTGTCAGTACTAGAAAGCCTCCTTCCATATGTCAGCTATTATTCAGTTTGCTTGATTTTTAAAACTCGATACTACATTGAGGAGCTTAGGTAAGTTTAAAATACTTTCTGAATTTTCTAAAGTTTATGCCATTTGGAACGTGTTTTATAATATATGTTTCCATTTCTCAAAGTTATTAATGTTCCCCTAAAAGCTTAACCAAAACTTCCTCTTCTCCAGCAATATCATCCTTTTTCATTTAGTAAACATTAATTTTCCTTTCATGATTCTAGTGGAGCTTGAAATTAAAGGTGGCTTTCTTCTCTATTATGGCTGCTTTGTGTATCAGCATCAAAACTGCCAGTTAACTACTGCTTTAGCACCAGCCAAGAGAGCACAGAAAGCCAAATAATTGATCTTGTATAGGCCCTACACAACAGCAACTTTTTGTAGATATCTTTATCATTTTCTCCAAATGAACAATCTGTCTATTTTTGAAAGTAAGTGACTGCTTCTGGATCTGTCACCACTTGACATACGCAAGGTGATTAACTGATTTTAATTTTATTCTGTACAGGCCCCATCCTATAAGATGCTAGCTCATAGCATCAGTGCAGAAAAGCACTTCAGTATCAACTAAGTGGCTCAACTGTTAGCTCTGCTCCAATGCCTGAAGTGCTCTGTTCCCTGAGGGTCAGAATATTCTGCATCTTGTAAAATTAAGTCTCATCTTTGTCCCTTTTTGGTCTCAGCCACTTCAGGAGACCTATGTGGTGATTAAGGGGAAAAATGCTCCAGCCAGGTGCTTCCTCTGTTGCCACTTCTGCACATCAGGGCAATTCAGACATGCTCTTTCCCTCTTTTTTCCAGAATCACTATCCACTGGCTGTTCATACCTACAGAAATGGAGTCTTTTGGGGCTTCTGTTCCTGCTTTTTATCTGGAAACCACACATTTTCTTATAAAACTCTTTGCAGTCTTTGGATGTCTGATGTTTTGCTCTTTGTACCGCATTAGCCAAGAGATCAGTGTTTACAGACTTCGTGTATCCCTAAACGATGGAAGTGAAACATGCTGTGCCACCCAGTATGTATGCGCATACACAAGGAGAGTTACATGGGCTGGGAGGAAATCAAGGGACATCAAGTCCCTTTATGGAGCAGTGGGAACTGAACAGCCTCAGGAGCAGAAAAAAAAGCAGGTTGTGAATGAAATTCCTCATCCTTCAAGAAGGCACCTGTGCTCCAGTGCCCTGTTCCTTCTCTATTCTAATTCACTTCCCTTTCTCCTTCCATTTGGCATAAAGACTGGCAGCACTGAGCTTTCTGTAATGATGGCACAGATAATGCTTGGGACAAACAGGGGTATATTTGGCTTTAGAATCGTTTTAGGCTTGAATTCACAGGAGTCTTTGGGTGGCCTGCACCCGCTGCAGTCAGACTGGCTAACATGGAAGCAGAGGAGACACACTAAAACTTATTCTTCTGACCAGGAGGACAGAAAGCACAAGCCTAAACAGACAAAACTGGTCATTTGCCCAGTGACTATTTGAGAGAGGTGGGAGGGGAGATGCCTTTTCTCAGGCTGTAGGTAGTGCACAATGTCCAAGATCCTACATACCAGTTTCCAGCTTGTTGCATTTTTTTTTTTTCTTGGCTTGTTTGACTTGACTTTATTTGCTAATAAAGTTCTGCACAGCTTAATGCCCATAAGTCAAACCACAGGAGAAATTATAAACAGCAATCACCGCCGCTCTGTGTGAACCGAATGCAGCTTTAATTGGGTCCTCCTAATTGTGCATGCAGCTGCTAGGAAAAATGTGATGATGCTTATCTCATACAAGAAAACAAATTCCTCTCACTACTCCATTGTAAGCAAATGAAAAGGCATGCAATCAAATAGCGACAAAAGTAAATGTATACACCTGCAGGTAGATACCATGAATTTTATGCCATAGCAATGCAATTCTGTACTCATTGAGACTTTAATGTAGTTCACTGTAATTGTTTAAAACTCATCCTAGAGCCTTTGATGAGAACTTAAACAGGGCTGGGATACCGTTCATATGCACAAAACAAACATTGGCACCTCAGCCACCAAGTTCACTGAGATACTGTGAACAGCCAAGATTAATAGTGGAAACCAATCAACTGGGGTTTTTTATAAGCTCTTAAATTGAAACCTGCTCCTCCATTCATTTAGCTCAAGAGATGTTATTACCTTGTAAACAGGAGGCATCCTTAAGTCACTACCTAATTAAAATTCCAATTATTCTGCATTTATGAGCTGCTCCTTCTCATGCTATTGAAGGGAATTAAGTTACTCAAAAATGTACAAAGCCAGGTATTGTTTAACACCTATGTATTGATGATGTGTTCAGTGCTGCATGTTAAACCAGCCATGTCACTGCCTGTTCCAGTAGCATTTCACCAGTACCTGCAGAATGCTTCTTGGGATGATTTATATTTTGTAGGAGAAAACCAAAATGAACAGACCTTAGCAAACAACAGCGTTAGAAAAGAAAAGCATGTAAATGGGGGAGAAACACACACACACAAAAAAGATGTGTGCGGTACACAAAGAATGGTGGGAAAGGAGGTCTGAGAAGCAAAAGTTAACTTCCTTTTCTGTACTTCACATTTGGAATTATTGAATGAAAGGAGCTTTGTGGGGTTTTTTATAGAAAAACATCCAGAGAGCCTAGTTCTGCTAGATACTTTAAACATTTTTTTAAAGGAAAATGAAAAAATATTATTAAAACCAAAATGTTTAATTAAATTAGAATGTAATAGAAAATTTAATGCAGTTTTCTAATTCATGTTAATAGACAATGGGCCCAGAATCAGTATGACTGAAGTTCCCAGGGGTCCTAAGATGGAGACAAGGGAAGTAGTATGGAAAATGAATATTTACTACAGTAAATTTACAGTAGTTAATGAACTTAAAAAGAACACCTTAAATTTTTAAAAGCACTAAATATTCCTAATGAACAGCAATGATCTAATTATATTATACTTCCGTATACAACTCTTTGAGACATTCTTAATGTCTGCACATTTGCACACCATATTTTTCCTCTCGCTTGTTTCCAGAGATCAAATTATATATTCACTATATTCTGATTGTTCTCTGCCTTTTCCTCTAAAGGCACTGGCTTTGCTTCTTAATTGAGACCCAGTGGAGATAAGTTCACCACAACATAATTTAATGAACTATGGAAGAGTTACCTTTTACTGCATGAAGTATCAAGCTGCATGACAGAGAAAGAGTATCTCCTAGGTGATGTTTCAGTAGATAATAATTAACTAAGACAACTCCTAAAATAATACCACCCACACAAATGCAGCCCTTTCCCCCTCTGAAACTGGACAACACATAAAGCAAGTTAATAAGCCAAGGACACAGTTCCTAAAAGGAGTTCAGTGACATAATTGCTTTCCTCCATGAAATCACAGATTAGAAATCGGAGACCTACAGTACAGATGAGTGAATTTTACTCTTTTTCCCCTTCAACTTCAAAGGCTGAATTGTACTTGATTTACCCTTCACATGAGTCTTGGACGTGCCATCACCACAGTCCCTTGAAAGTGTGAAGATTTTCCTTTTCGCTCTGAATGATTTTGAGCAGATCAGCAGAGGTACTCTCACCGCACAGAGCTGTCATCTCAGTGCCTCCTGCCCCCGTTACTTCAGGGCTTTGGGGAGAAAATGAAGCATCGGCCTCGCTGTATTTTTTGGTTATTTACTTATATTTTTGTGTAGGGGAAAAACTCTGACTTTTAAACATCTCACATGATGCAGCCTGGGGAGCGGGACTGAGCCGCCTGCAGTCTCCCTCTCAGGGACCCGGCAGGCGACACCCTGTCATCCTTCCTCACCTCCCTCATCCAAGTGTGCTGCTTCCAGCCCTGTCCCTACCTAGCATAGTGAAGGCATCCTTCTGTCCCTTGATCTTTGTATATTTTGTTGCAATTTAATGTTAATTAGATTTCAAATTCCTCAAATTAGGGAATGCGAGTCAAACATTGACTCCTACTGAGTTCAGAAGGGTGCGTGTTTTTATAGGCATTTTTACAGCATTCATCCACTTTGATCACAGCCATCCACGCCACCGCAAACAGACAGTCATTTGATTATAACAAAAGATGTTGCACAAAGAACTGCTGAGACAGCATGTCAAGAATTCTGAATATTTTAATATTAATTAATTGTTTCTGAGTTTTTGTCCTTCTAGCAACCAACCACCAATGCTGTAAAAACATTCAAGTGAAGGGCAAATTGTTAATATTCTAAGAGAAACCCTATTTGCTATGAGAGCAGCCCTAATTAGCAAGACAAACCATCTTCTTGTAGTCATTTAGAGGAATCAGAAGCAAGCACAGCAACACTGGTCTTGATAGCGGCAAAATATTTACTGTCTCCTGTCTCAATGGAGAAGGTGCCCAGAGCTGGAGTCTTATCTTGGGAAAAGGCAATTCTGTTTCCTGGCTTTGACTTTGCTCCCTAAGCAAAGCACTCATTAGATCTGTTGCACATGACGACTGCATTTTCTTAGCCTAGTTGCATGAATCTGTCTCTATTTCTTTTATCTAGCAAGCTGAAACGTTCTTTGGCAGGAATTCCACAAAACAAAGATTTCTTGAATGCATAGCTGCATTTGGGTTGCTGTGTCCATCTTCTCCACAGCTATGGCTCAGCTGCAGGGCACCTGCAGGGGAGATGGAAACTCAGGTGTGGGTGGCCAAGTGGGTTTTTTAGATGCAGAATGGGACAATCCACAAGTCATTTCTCTGCTAATGTTCATGTCACAAGGAGAAGAAAACTGGTATTGACTAATAAATGCAGACTTCACAGTCAAAGCAAACTCACTGCTAACCAGCAGATTGCAGTCATGGGGTAGGAATGGTCATCAACTCCTGTTGGCTGCTGCCACAGACAAAAACCAGTGTCCCACAGCGAGCTGAAAAGCAACGCAGTCTGATAGTATCACGGATGGAAGACATCATAGCATCCAGTTGCTGTAATAGAGCATGCAGCACGGCATTCACATTGCCACGATGTTTTGCCCTGGGCAGCATGCGCTACGTCATGATGCAGTGCCGGTGAAAGCCTGTCTGGCCGAAGCCAGACCTAACGGCTTGGAGCCACTGATGGGTGGTGGCCACATCAGGCAGAAAACATGTGCAAAAGACATGGGAACAGCTCTACACTACATTTGCAAGCTTTCTTATCTGTCCGTGCTATTTTAATTTATGGAGCTGAAATGGCCCCTCTCCCTTACCAGCAGGCCTCGGTCGTGCCTAATGAGTTCACTGAAGAGAGCTGACTGATTTAGCTGGTTCCTTTTCTCTGCAACAGGTTTAATAATTGCACAATTCTTTGGGCAAGACTGGGTCCTAAAGGTGATAGGGGTTTTATCCCTCAGCGTGGAAGCAGTAACAAAAGCAGACTGGAAGTCTCTCCATCCTCACAGTGGGCCACTGTGGTATCAGTGTCAAATATAACCTGACAAGACAGCCGATACCAGCAGGATTCTCAGAAGTGGTGAAGGCAATACAAGACATTTCTTTAAATCAAATCCATCTTGTAGGCTATTTATACTAAGGGGAAAGAAAACTTTTCTAGTTTTATTCTTTGCATTTCCTGGACTTAACACACTGCAGTTTGTTTTTTAAAAATGAACACTCAAAAGCTATTGAAACATTTTGCAGTTAGCATGTTATCCAGTGAGACTGTATCATGACTGCAGTGTGGAAATGCCAAATAGCTTGTGTCACTGGTTGGCCCTGATAAATCACAGATGAAAACAAACACCACTCAGGCTTATCTACCGGTACTACTGCTTATATTCAATCAATACCCTGGGGCAGTGCCATCTGATAATGCTCTTCGTAGTCCAGAGGAAGCTTTCTCACCATTCCTGCTGGACAGACAGTGAATGTTTCAACCCAGAATGATCTTTCTAAACAAATATATTTGAAATTTAAATTTTGAAATTTTAAATTTATTTCTTGGAGGGAAAAAAAAGGAATAAAGGTTAAAACATGAATGAAACATTCTGGATTAAACAAAATGATCCACACTGAAAGGTAAGCAACATTGCAGAAAGAAAGAAAAAAACCTCAATTTATTCTTTTCCCAACTTTTTTTAGTTTAGCTACCAATTCAAAATGTTGACCTAATCTATTTAATTGGCATTTCAAAGGAAACCTAGTATTTATAAAATAGATTATCACTCTCTTTTAGACATGGCATTAAATACAACTTGCTCTCCTGCTGTGTCGAATTCTCTTCTCTGCTTCCCGTGATGCAAGAGCAATGAATGGGTCTTTGGGGGGCTTACCTGATATGAAGTGAAAGATGAAAAAAATGTGACATATTTTTAGGTAGAGAATTTGATTACAGTAAAGATATAATCCCTTCCTCAAGAATTATAGTCCTAAACAAAGTAATTACTGCCAACGAATGTCTTTTTTTTTCCCCTAAAACACAAATAGCAAAAAACCCACCCCCGAGCCCAGCAAAAATAAACTATGTTGTTGCAGGATAACCTACCAACCACTGCACTGCCGCTGAGGAAGCACCATCCCACCGGTGCCTATTTTCAAAAGCCAAAAGCAAAAAACCTGATACACACGTATATGAAAACTAATGAACTCCAACATACAATTCAAAATATTTATCCAAACCTTTATAGAGAAACTAATAGTTTTTTAAGAGCCACACAAATTTATCAAACTGAAAAGAGTATTAACATGAGATGCTAATGAAATCTGCATTTAATAAGATATATATCCATTCAAATTCTCTGTACCTTTCTGTCAACACAGCATATTGCAAAAATGAACCGAGACCGCAGTTTAATCTGATATAAAATCAAATGATCCATGTTAACAAGACAATTAAATAACTGTCAGAATCTAAAGAAAAAATTATCAGAAGTTCACCAGCTATAAACTGGTTTTGAATAATGTGAAAGCACAATTACACAGTATGCAAACTGAAAGTTGTCACTGTGATTAGAATAATATGGGTGGTAAATTAGATATCAATTTTGTTCTGAAAAAAGTCTAGCTCAGGTGCTTCAAAAAAGAAAGCAAAACTGCAAATTATATGCTGTTTATGTTGGCCTAGTTAAAATTATTGCAGAATGCATTACAAGAAAACTAGCATTTGGAAAATTTATTTGAAGACAGTAAAACTGAAAATTATGACAGCTGGTTTTCTGCTGGACTTGGTAAACAAAATGATGCACCATATATGTTACATAGAGGTTTGGTAGATACTATTTCCCACAAAAAAACAATACCATGTGTTCTGGTTTCAGCTGGGATAGAGTTAGTTTTCTTCCTAGTAGCTGGCATAGTGCTGCATTTTGGATTTAGGATGAAAATAGTGTTGATAACACACTGATGGTTTAGTTGTTGTTGAGCAGTGTTTGTACCAGTCAAGGACTGTTCAGCTTCCCAAGCTCTGCCAGGGGCACAAGGAGCCGGGAGGGGGCACAGCCAGGACAGCTGACCCACCCTGCCCACAGGGCTATTCCATACCATAGGGCGGCACGCTCAGTATAGAAACTGGGGGGAGCTGGCCGGGGGGCAGCGATCGCTGCTCGGGGCCTGGCTCGGCATCGGTCAGTGGGAGCAATTGCATCATGCATCACTTATTTATTATTATTATTATTCCTTCCTTTTCTGTCCTATTAAACTGCCTTTATCTAAACCCATGAATTTTACTTTTTCTTCCAATTCTCTCCCCCGTCCCACTGGGGAGGGGGAGAGTGAGCGAGCAGCTGTGTGGTGTTTAGCTGCCTGCTGGGCTAAACCACAACACCGTGCAATGGGTATAAAGCACAGGAATTAAACTTAAAATTCAACAGCTTCCAGCTAGTAATATTGTATCCCTACAGTCTGAAGATACAATATAGGGATTTCTCCCCCCAAAATAAAATTTTATTCTAGAGGCAATGCATAAACAGTCTTGTACAAGTCCCTCACAGGTACATTTGTGAAATTTACTTTTGCAAAAACAGCCCAGATGTTGGATGCTCAGAAACACTGTAGAGCTGATCTGTGAGCACAGCTCTGGCATCCCTGTTTCTGCTTCTCCACAATCACTTCAGCGCAGTAGCTGTCAATAAGTCAGTGTGGTCTGTGGACCCCTGGAAGTTCATGGATTGCTTTTAAGGTAACTAAAAGGTCCAAAAAAAGGTAGGAAAAGTAGCTTATGCCTAGCAGACCTCCAAATAAAGACGTCCATATGTCCACAGAATAATTTTAGAGGCTTACAGACTTAATGAAGGTTGAAACTACTGTTTTAAGGGTATAATTACCAGAAATGCACCTAAAGCTATGCATTTGGTTTGAACTACAAAACAGGAATGGTTTCTCTAAAAGGAGATTGAAGTAAAACATAGTCCTTCCTGGGTGTGTAATATTAGGAGTGCTCTACACCAGGTACAAATAACCACACAGCTGAAAAGTTGCATTATCTCAGTGGGCCAGTGCGGGAGCAGGGTCAGCAGTAAATGTGCCTGTGCTTAATGGCCCTTTTTGCAGGCTCACTCAGCTGCAAGGGGGAAAAAACTCAGCACCACATTTCTTCAGAAGCCACACAATATTTGTTTTGTCTTTATTTGGGGAAATTTGAGGATGACTCTTCACATAGCTCTTCTCTACCCCTCCCTGTGGTTACCCGTATGCTTATCCATCACCCCAGGGGTGAGCAGTGCTGTGTGCAATTCCATGCGGGCCAGACGCAGAGAAGCAGCATGAGACACACTCCAGCTGTTCATGGCAACCACATTTAACCCTCCTTGCAAACGTAAATCTTTCAGATCTCTTCTTCCAAAATTTATTTATATATCTGAAACAACAGAAAGGGAAGGATATATCTGGGGAAATAACCAAAGCTTCACAATCACCAGTTTGGTTTAAAATTCAACTTTGCCAAAAAAGGAAGCAGAAGTAATGCACATAGCCTCTGCGACAGCGGATGGCAATCTTGTCCTTTAAGCTGCAGTTCGGTTCAGCCACTGTCCCTCTGCCCAGACAACAGTGCAAGCCCCTATGGAAGTGAGCATGGCTGGACGGGACAGTATCTAGCAATCCTACAGGCAAGTTAGAGCCTTCCCACGTCAATACCCAAAAGCATCGGTGGTCAGTCTCAGCAGGTCCCAGCGACACCTCTGCTTTCAAGCTTTTGGTGCATTGGGCGCACAGACCTTTCTAGGATTGCTTTATCCACTCATACACATGAATAGCTAATTTGCTCAGCGATTATGTTAGCTCCTAATGCAGGTGAAGATTCGTGTACATAAGTGCTTTAAAAATAGCTTTAGAAAACCTGATTCAAAGGCCATTGAAGTCACCAGGAACTTTCCCATTGACTTGCATTGGATTGTGTCCCAAGTACTTATCAGTTCCTTCAGCCCCTGTGCTTCAATAGAGTTGAACTCCGCTTACTAAAGATGATACTCTGCTTTTTTCTTATTACTGGTTAAAATTCATATTCACAGTGCAGCACTTTGAATTGGTGGTTTTCCCTAGATGCTTCTGATGCTTATCCTCCTTTGTTAAAGAGAATGCAACTTCATATAACAGAGCTGGTAGCCTCTATTCAAACTCTACCATGCTGCACAGAATGATGTTGTCAGACAGACTGATCTTTCTCCAATAGCTTTTGCAGCACTTTTGTTACAAAGATGTTAAAGATAACACAGAAAAGGAACAGATTTAGAGTCTTGGGATAACAAAATACAAAGCATGACAAAGAATCATAATACTGATACTTGTAATTGAAAGAGCTACTGAGAAAGTGTATCCTGGGCTCTGGGGAAGAGTAAGGGAAACAAGAGTAATGTAGGCTGCTAAAAAAATAAATAGATTTTTGTGGAAAAGGATAACAATAATTTCTGAAGCATTGTTAATTGTTTTGTTTCATTGTTGTAATTGAGATTTAATTGTGGTAACTGGAAAGAGCATCAGCCCAAGACAGAACACCTTCAGGAGTTTGAGCCCCCAGCTCACAATTAAGTTAATCCAGGGAACTATTAAGTAAAATAAAAGACCAGGAATAGCATGTATATCATGGGAACAGAGATTCACAGCAGTTATTCTAGCTCTGTGAGATAGAAATGATAATGAACAGATTTTAAAATGCATTGATACTGAGAGACCTTAGCAACATTACACTAACTTAACATTATGGTGCAGCCTTTAAGGCCACATTCTGCTTGCATGGTCAAGGTTTG
This sequence comes from Scopus umbretta, assembly GCA_013400535.1. Taxonomy (NCBI): domain Eukaryota; kingdom Metazoa; phylum Chordata; class Aves; order Pelecaniformes; family Scopidae; genus Scopus; species Scopus umbretta. Next base: position 4,638 of record VZTL01045240.1, on the reverse strand, counting down.
GATGTAGACTGTTAGGTGGCTTTTTCCAAAGCAAAACCACCACCACCAACAAAGATCTGAATTTACCACCATTAAACTATAACTAGTGGCTCTATGGGTAGCAGATTTATGATAGTGCAAAATATTTCGCAAAACTTCAAATACTTAAGAGTAGCATGTCACGTAAAGAAGAGCTAATTAAATATACAGGGGAAAAAGTACGAAGTTTATTATGCAAACTACACATACCCATAGGCCGCTTATGCAAGAGTGGAAGGGATTCTTCTAATATATATCACCATCCTCCATGGAAATTGTTCGATGCTCCAACTAAACAGAAAGTACAGGCTGCCCTTAACTGATCTTATTTTGGTTAGACTTCATATTTCTTGGAGTTAGCCCTTTTCTTATTAGAAAGAAAGACAAAAAACAACCAAACAAGAAGCCCCAAAACAGTAGTTACTGTTACATAAAAACTGGATTTCCTCATTGCTGAGTAATTGCCACAGTCTGCAGCGTGCACCAAGCTGCAATACCCAGAGAAGGATTCCTGGAGCACGGTGATGGGCTGTTTAATGGCTGAATGCATTACCGTGTGCAACCAGGCGCTCTCGCATTCACTCCTGCAATGTTTCTCTCTCTTTGCTACAGCTAATGAACAAGTGTAAAAGGATCAAACCACCGAGTGGATAATGTACCTGGTGGGCTCTCTCCAAGTATCTTTTCCTTGCTTTCTACCTTTGTAAACAAGTTAAAAATGCAGCAGAGAGGAAAATTGCTAGTGACACTTTGGACCTTGCTGGCTTTCCTACATTACCGCAAGTTGTAAAAAGCCACTCCGAACGGCACAGAAAAGTAGTTATGCCAATTAAAAGGGCTGGAGTAATAATTTTGAAGTAGCAGATGTCTAACTTGTCATTTTTAAGTGAAGTCTTCTAACACAATTTCTATATTTTCTGGAATTTTTGCACAAAGTATTGTAGCCTGCAGAAGCCTTATAATTAAACACCTATCATAGTGAATAGCATGTACCAGAGTTGAGGATTAGGTGATCTTAGTTCTGTAATAGGATTTGCCTGCTAATTGTCACTGAAATGACAGCGGCCTCTGTTAACAGGAGCACAGGGAATTGTCATAGTGGCTCAGATCAGCAGCCCATCTATCCATTAAAATATCCTGTCTTTAGCAATGGATGGTATGACATGATTTAAAGAAAAACACAAGGTAGTCTGCTATGGAATAAACTACTATCAAGTTAAATTTCTTCAATATTCTCATTAGCACTCATATTTCTTACAAAGCTCCTTTTACTTTGGCAATGCATCCCAATCTTTTTCATTTCTCTTCATAAAATTCTCTTTCCGTGACTCCTGAACAATCTCGTAATTCAGACAACATACAGCGTGATGCCTCTCCTTGTTCTTCATTTGAATTTCTAGCATCATGGTCACGCCCAGAGCAGTTCCTGGTGGTTGCATGGTTAGAATTTCAGGGATGGCAAAGACCAGAAACTGATGAGTTGAAGCATGGGGGTGCAAAAAGTGAGATGCATAGGGAAGACTTTCCCACAGCCTATTGCTGAAATAACTGTGCTTTGGGATCATAATTGAGCTTTGGGATCATAATTGAACTTTGGGATGAGTTCAGGAAGCCTTGGAATTCACAGGACAACGGCAATAGTAGTGGAAACTGCAACTGCATTCAACTCCTAGTGACTATAGGTGAACCACCTCAAATCTTTTGGCAGGACTCTCAAGAAGGACGTGAGCTACAGCAGCTTCCCTGGGCATACCAGTAGCAAGGGATCCAGAAGGAACAAAGAACCACCTCTGCTGCACCAGCATGGTCCTGCCCTGTCACCCTGTAATGTGCAAGGAAAGAGGCTATTGAGGGAGAGGGGTGGAGGTGGATGATGCAAGAAGAGTGGTGCTCTGAATATTTATTTCATCAAGGCCCAAAACAATGTCTGCCCATGGGCTGCGTTACAGATCTGTCAGTCCCTGACTTCACTTGTAAGCTGCATTATTTAATGATTTGGGAATCTTGTTTCTTTATACTTACAAAACCAAGTGATCATTCAGAAAACTTACACCATGACTTTTGCATTATTGTTTCTACTGCAAGAAACAAGCTCTGAAAGCAGTACGCTGCAATATCAGGTAATCTATTGCAATACACTCAAGCTCTTTCAAATAATTAGTTAGTCAAACATCTGCTGCAAATTAATATTGGGCCAAACTTGTCTCTTGGGTAATTCAATGGACTTCAGTACCATTAGGCAAGGGATGATCTGTTCCAGTGCATTTACTGTCTGTGTATAATTTGCTCTGGTTTAGAGCTGCTTCCTTGCATTGCCCTGCCTGAAATCCTCTTGCACTGCAGTTGCCATTTACTAGATTGTGCTGATGCATCCACTTTTTCTGGCTTAACTCAAGAAAATTCAAAAGGCACACACCACCAAGGAAATGAATTTATTCAATAAGCCCTGCAATGTCAACTCTTACTAATTCTGTACTGCTGGAATAAACAAAGTCAGAAATTACACTTGGCTTTCTAGCCATCAATAAAACCTTATAAATCTGTAAGCACTCATAAATTTCACTGTACAAAAACTGGTATTAAGGCAATTCTTAACTTGGAAAATTCAAAGTGCATTTTAACCAAACAACAAATGAAGCTAATATATATTGACTACATTAACAATTCATAAATGCACAGAAAAGAAATAAACAGTCTTTATAGTGTTGCCATGTCTTTGAGGCATTGATTAAACTCTGTAGATGCCAGTCTGTCACTTCAGCAGCTATTCAGTAAGTCCAGTGTTTGTACATCAATGTCTTTTGTCATTGGTCTGATTCTCCTGCTGCCGCTCAGGTTGGCAGCTATTTCAAAAAATGAACTGTCACCATGGGATAATCAATTAATCAAGCATGAATTGCTTGACCGAGTCTTCTAATGAATGTTAACATGTAAACACTTGTCAGACACTTTGCAGACCAGAGGGTTCGTGTGGTTATATTTGTGTCTGGGAAGCTGACTGGCAGCAAAGCCCGTAAGCACAGACCCATCGCATTGTGTTAATAATACACATCACTTATAAGTATTTCTTTAAAATAGATTAGCTGCAACCATAATGATTTTATGATCCTTTCCCCTTCTATGGAAATTTAGGTGAATGTTTGCAGGAAGAAGTCAGCACCCTACAGGACTGAGGCGAGTATACATTGTCTCACGCCCTGGTGTGAAGGTTAATGCATTTTCATAAGCCATTATGTCCTCTCACACACAAGAGCAATTTATATCCAAACCCTATAATTACAATACTGCTTAGAAATACCCCAAAAATTCTATTGCTATTTCAGTGATAAGCCTCATTCTTAGGGATTACATTTGTCAAATTAATAGCAAAACTATGCAACAGTTCTCTGTGAAGATGTACGTTTTAATTATTTTGTATAAATACAGTGGCTTACATCACTGTAGCTGATATTAGGAGAAGAGTAGAGGGTAAATATTTCAGTAAGCAGTATTAATTGTCTGCTAAGCTATATAGGATCCTGAGGCACATTAAAGTAGCAATTTTGTTCCCGAAACTTATCCTTGAACATTTAAATAAATAATTTTATTATCTAAACTGGTGAACAGAATGGGTTAAAGACTTTTCTAGACAAACAGGAGCATTTTATTTCTAAGGTAACCGGATTTCAACAATTAAGCACTAGGTTTTGTCCCTCAGAAGTTTTGTTTCTTTTTTTTTTCCACTGAAACCTCCAACAAAACCCACAAAAGAAAAAATTCAATACAACATTATTTTTCTACACACAAATACACATCTTTTTGGAGCACTTCCCCTCCTGAACAATTCCCACTGAACAAAACTGCACTTTTTTTAAACCACACTTATTTAGATGAAGGATTACGTATTTAGGAGTCCAACTTTAGACAGGCTGGTTGTAAATTCAGAGCCTCTAGTCATGTATTTATAATTATGAGCTTCACTGTGCCAGTTCGTAAGCAGAACTCCCCTCTGGTTAACCTGGGGAGGTGTGCTGGAGACTGGCTGGATGACACAGCCAAGCAGCAGTAAGACTTTGCATACAGAAAAGATTTTACAATACGTCTTTTTTTAAATTCAAAATCACAATTTATAGACAGGAACTATGTTATATTTTTTTTTTTTTAATACTGCCTCTGCTCTCGCACATTTTTGAAAATGTACGAAGCTAATTTAAACATGCAAAATGTCATTCTGTACCTCTACGCCACATGTCAGTGTGTGCATGTCTGCAGGAAAGGGCACACATTAGGTATAGGAACAAGCAGGATGGATTCCCTTCTGGTACTGGCACACACAAGTTAAGCATATGGGAATGTGTGCGACCCACAGTATGCACATTAATTTGGAAGATCTAACATTTATGAACTTGGATTAAACTACTTCTCATGATTAAAGATTCATGTTTCTGGATGAGTTTACCAGGAGTGCCTTGGATGGAACCCTGCAGGACTGTTTCATGAGGCACCAGAAGGGTAGCAGCATGCCTAGTATGGTTAGCCTCAGATTTCTCTGAATCTGAGTAAATGACGCACAGCAATAGTTCTAGGAAAATGCCATTTTAATTATAATAAATCTTATTTATAGAATGATAGAATCATTAA
>VZTL01045239.1:11264-24412 GCA_013400535.1 Scopus umbretta | reverse complement strand
GTTATGCTTTGTATGCAGAATTCGGCCTAATACTTAATTAACTTGCTGTTGATGATCAGTGGTAGGGTTTCTCATTTGCAACGTTGGGCAGAATGGCTGTGCAACATCTTAGTAGACGCAGTGGTGGTCAGCTGAGTTTCTTTTCCTTCCAAATGCATCCGCTTTAAAATCTCAGAGGGAGGATGACCTGCATCTTACGAGGTAGCCTTCCTCTACTTCTGTCCCATTTCACTAATTGTGAATTAATTTTCCCCTTTGGAACTCTGATAACAAAACAGCCCTGGCTGCAGCCGTGTCAGCATTGCTTTGTTCAGATCTTAGTCTTTCTCTCTGGGGGAGGCAGTTTGCTCCTGCCATGCTCGTGAGTGGAGGAGCCGGGCCCCGGGGCTCACTCTTGGGCGCCTGAGTTGAATGTGGGGAGGAGGGAGTTTGAGACTAGCGATAGAAAATAGCAGGGGCAAGAAGCACTCCTGGGGCGTATGGATGAGGGCAGCTGGCAGGCTCGCTCCAGGCTGCTGACTGCCAGCGCCTGCCTGCTCCTCAGGCGCGCACGCTGCCGCTGGGGTTTGCACCTGCGGTACGTGTATCCAACAAGATCGCGCGCTTGCAGAGCACGTGATGGTCTCGCGGTGCTTCGGAAACATCCCACGTCTGCAGGATGGATGAGCATTACTCCGGAGGCGGGCTGGAGGCACAGGTGGACCAGCACCGTGAGGTTCGGAAGCGGCTGTGGCCCCATCTCCCCGAGCCCCAGGAGCCTGGCGCGGTCGCTGCTTACTTGCTTTTGATTTCTAAAGGACTCGACTGGAGCACAGAGCTCATGGACTGAAAACTTCTGTAAATTGAATTTAAGCATCGGCGGTGGCCAAAAAGATGGAAGCATTTGGCAACGTGTCGTCGTCGTCCTTTTACTGATGTTTTGAACGCTGTGACCGCTTCTGCTGCACCCTCGCTGTGCGTGTTCTCACGGAGGGAGACGGGGCCCTGGCTGACGCACGGAGTATGCTGGGGATAGGGAAGTGACCCGGACTTTTGCCCAAAGGACTGATGAGCCGCTCCTGATGTCTGAACAGCTTTCTTCTTCTGCCCTTGCTTTATTTAAGTCAACAGATTGTGTAAGCCACATGCTAGATTTACCTGCAGGGCAAGTGGGAAGGAAGCAGTGCCATTTGGATGAATTCCCAAAAGATGTCTAACCGCTGAGCGTTAAGACTAACATTTCCAAGCCCAAGTCCCTACAACCGTCCTCCTGAATCTGCTCACCTACTCCTCCATCCGTGTGGGATGCACCCGTGGCTTCGGCTGCCGCGGACAAGTCTTGGGGAAGCTGCCTGCTGCAGCCACTTGCTGGTGGGTCTGCTGCGGGTTGGGCTCTGTGCTGAGCGAGCTTGGAAATTCTCCCTCTTAGTGGTTTCTGTTTAATACTATGATTAATATTGTTATTTCTAATAAAAACAAAAAATCCCCCCCAAAGCGAAGCTGCGCCCCGAGCCCCCTGCACCCTCCCGTGCTGCGTTTCCTGCGGTGCTGAAGGTACCGGCCGGCTGTTAGAGCTGCAGGGATGAAATCCACAGCTCAGTAGCTTAAGTGACCCAGGGTTGGACTTGTTCTTGGTGCGTGATCCAGACTTGAAACCAGGCTGGATTTCCTTGTGCTCTTCACAAGTATCGGTGCAATGAGACCCGGTTCCTCAAGAGTCGGAGAGCATCGGTGTCCCCGGCGCTGGCCTGGTCTGCAAGGGCTCGGCTTCGCTGAAGGTGGATGTCTCGGCTACTCTCCTGGAGGAGCAGATCCTGCTCTTTCTGTGTTTATTTCATGCTTTCCACCATTATGCCACCTTACCAAGGGTGGTCTCTTGACTTCAATAACTTAGTCCAGCATATGCAGATTAGGCTCTTTAGCACTGAGCTTTGAAAGTACCTTGCCCTGTTAGGTGCTGCCTTTAGGACACTTAAGGAACAACATGATTTATGGACCCTTGCTTCACACAATTCAGAGTAAAATTATCTTAAATTGCACTAATTTCCCGTGCAATAAACAGCAGTCTCACTTTTATTGTTACACTTGAGTTACTGTAATGGGACTTTGCTTGAATTGGAAGATGCATTTTTGAGTTCAATGTCTCCCCGCTGTGCTCAGGCTCACACACACGAGGTGTGTAACACTTCATGATACTGATCACTGGTGTGTAATGCAATGAATATTTTCTTTTTCTCTAGTGTGACTTATTCATAGCAGGATATACAAATTGCACCTTTTCCAGCTTTTGCTGTGAATGCAGGTGACGGCTGTCCTGTTGAGTGATGTGCCAGAGATGGGCTGAAGAATAAGGATGGGGGGGAGAGGTCTTGGGCAGGGGTCCCGCGTGTTCGGAGCGAGGTGCAGAGCAAACTATGGGGTTACAAATGTATTCTGTCTTGCTGATAGCTTTTAATCCTCATCGTGGGTTTTCTTGATAAATACTTCTCAACATCCATTGACTTGCCGTCCAAGCCTGAATTGTAAGGAACAATAAACATAATGGACAGCCTCAATTTAATAGATTCACTATGAGCTTTTCATTAGTGCAGCTTTTTTTTTAAAAAAAAAAAAAGGCAAAGATGACTGCATTTATTTAATTTAAGTTCAGAAAGTAGCTCTTTGAAATCTGAGGGAAGCATGCCTGAGTGGGCTCAGTTCAGCTAATTTGGTTATGCAGCGAGGGAAGGATCTGTCCTGCCGTGCAGCCTGCGGAGCGCTGGCTGGTCTTGAGCGGGTTAACAGCCGTGTGCAGATGTTCAGGAATTTCTCTTTTGACTTGACCGTGGGGTTTTGCTGCTCTTCAGACCACAAGTGCGCTCCAGTCACAGCAGGTTCATGGGTTTGGAGATGCTTTTCATCCCCTCCTGTTCTTTCTGTTTGCTCAGGAAGGGATCACGCTGTATCTTGCAGCCATGTGTCTTCCTTGGTTACGCTTCTAGAGATTTGCAGACCCACGTTAAGAATCTATTAAATTAAGCAAAATGGCCTTTAGAAAGCTACATTTCAAGTGGAAGAAATGCTTTACGTAACATAGGGGTATGTGAGGGGACCTAAATACAAGCTTAAATAGGCTGTTGCGAAAATAGGTATAATTGGGTTTTTTGGCACAGTGATTTCACAGCTTGTGAGTTTAATGTCCTGATGAAATCCTGCATCCATTCCGTGCACAGCCGAGGAGATGGGGTTGAGGAGCCTGAGTAATGAGACTAGTTCTAGGAACAGCCTTGCCCTCGTTTGCAAAATCAGACCTACCTGTCGTTTGCTGAAGCTCTGCTTTGTTAGGAGGGTGTCTGGAGCAGCCGTTTCCTCTCGCCTGCGTTTGCCCTTCGGTCTCTCCCGGCAGCACTTGGCCGCCCAGCGGGGCAGGGGAAGGGGTGTCTCTTAGGACGGTTGTAACCGCTCGCAGGTGAAAAATGCAAAACTGTTGCAGCTGTACCTTCCTAACTGTGCACATGCCAAGAACTGCAGCTTTGTTTTCCAGACTGATCAATGCAGTTAAAGTCGTTGGGTGGTAGTCGGAGGCGCTGCTGTGGGCTTGGTGTGAAGGCAGCTGCTTTGCTTCCCCCCTTGGGGAAGGCTGGGGAGGGTTTCCCTCTGAACTGAGGCTTCCCCGGTCCTGGCCCTGGGACCAGGTGATGCTGCGGGGCTGTCACCCAGCCGTTCTGAGATTGGGAGCCTGAGGAAGTGGAGGATGTCACATTTTGACCTTGCATCCTCCTATTAATCCAGATAGTCTTTCCTGTTTCTATATTTAAAGCCTTTCCATTCTTCTGTGTGGAGAGACAGTGTCGGCTCTCTTGGGTACAGACTGACCCATCCTCTTTTGGAAAGCTGGTCCCCAAGTAGCTTTTCTCCTTAAAAAATGAGGCTCCTCCAAATCTTGCTGGCAGGGTTTGGAAGAATAATATTTTTTTTATTTGGTGTATCTTCAACCAGTTAGGGCTTGGAGCTGGTTTTACTTCTGGCTTACTAAAGGTCTTGCAAGGATTAAAACTGTTGCTTTTCTAAGAGTGTCTTAGCCAACACATGGGAGGAAAGCTTGACACTGTGAGACAGGGTGGAAAAAGCTGAGATAGGATTTGCTGCTTCTTTGAAACTATGCCTTTTTAATTGACCAAACAGCGTTTCAAAGAAATTTCTGCTCTTCTCCATCTACTTCCAGCATTATAATTCTCTATAATCACTTTTCTTTCTCAAAAATAATAGGGCCTGATTTTTTTCTTTTGCGGAAGGAGGAAGGGACAGATTCCAGATGTTGCTGGGATAAACTTTTCGCCTCTGTTTAATGTTTAGTGGCTTTCAGTAAATAGGCTGCGAGAGGTGGAGCTGGTGTTTTTATTCTAGGACGAATCATCTACAATAAATCCCATCTGCCGGCAGGGGAGCGTATCTTGGGTGTGACTTGGTGCAGTTAGGAGCTGATCCTGGCTTTCCTGCCTTGCAGAAAGGCAGCGAAGGCTGAGGCTGGCCCGAGGGCTCCTTTGCGGTCTTTGCCCTTGGTCCTTCAGGGTGTTGGCCCTCCCTTCCCACCGCACTGCCGAGCTCCGGCTCCATGAGTAAGAAACGCCGCGCAAGGGCCCAGTCCCCTGCGGACCCTGGCGTCCGGCACCGTGGGAATGGGCATTCTGCTCTAAACGGACTCGGTGCTTTTTTGGGAGCAGCTCTGATCTGTGGGCAGCCCTGGGTGGGCGAGGGATGCCCCGTCCTGCATCTGTGCGAGATGCCCGATTCAGCGGGACTCTTGGCCACGCTGCTGGGCAAGCCAGGCTTTTTTGGTGCTGGCGCTGGTGTTGCAGCCCAGCAAAGAGCGTCCGTGTGCTCCAAACCACAGCACGAGGCTGGATCTGGGAGCTGCGCTCCAGAGACAGGCAGTGCTCTTCCCTCCTCCCACAGCAAAGCCTCATCTTTCCAGTGCGTGCAACGCTTTTACCTGCTTTTTGGAGCCTTTTTGCAGACTAAACCAAAAATCATTTTTCCAGCCTGTGTGGCACGCAGGCGGCGTGGGACAAACGCGGCAGCTCCCTTCCCTGTTTCATGTTTTCACCTGTTTAAACTAAGTACATCTTTGTTTTGTTGGCAACTGCTTGGTTGCACAAACAGTGTAAGACAAAACCACCAGCAGGTGTTGGTCCAGCCAGTATAATTACCGGTTCCTCGCTGCTGGTAGGCAGGCAGCGTGAGCCACCCTTCGCATGGGTCGCCTGGCAGGACTGTGGCTGCAGAAAGGCTCCGGGCACCGATCCCCAGGGAATATGTGCCGACTGCTCAGCCGCTCCTGTATCGCTTCCCTCTTGCCGATTGCATTTAAAAAAAAAAAAAAAGTTATGCATATTTGAAGGAAGAGGGGAGAGCTGAGGGTAGCTCTGGTCAAGTCTAAAGCACTGACTCTAAGCGCAAATTCTCATTTGCATTTAAAAAGTTGGCAAAATGCGTGGCTAAACCAAAAGGCGAAATGTGAGCATGTGAGAGCCAGGCGAGCTTAGAGAGAGGCGAGAAGCAGCGTCCTAAAATCCCGCCTGACTTCAGAGGGTTCAGGCTCGCTTCTCCCACACATCCCCGGCCATTGCCAGGACGCCTTGGGTGGATCGTCCCGTGACGGGGCGGCGTGCCCGTGTGTGCGCAGGGTGTCTGGCCCGGGGTGTGCGCAGCGCCGAGCACCGCCGGGGCATTGCCTGTGCTGCGGAGCAGGGTGTGGGGCAGAGCTGCTGCTTTCTACCCTTTTGGAAATGTAACCAGAGAACAGCTGATCCTGATCTGGCCAGCTGCAGGCGGGGAGGCTCTTTTTTCCAACCTCTAACTTTCCTTTGGACTCCTGCACCTTTTTGGCCTCCGCTTTTTCTCAGCCTCTGCTTTTCCCTTGGCCTCCCACCCCTTTTTGGCCTCCACTTTTTCTTAGCTCCTACTTTTCCTTTGCCGTTCTACCCCTTTTTGGCCTCTCGCCCCTTTAGGGCCTCATACACCCTTTTGTCCTTCCACCTGTTATCCGCATCTACTTTTCCTCGGCCTCTATTTTCCCTTGGTTCCCCACCCTGTTTCGGCCTCCTGCCCCTTTTCTGCCTCCGCTATTTGGCAGCCTCTACTTCTCCCTTGGCCTGCGACCTTTTTTTGGCTCCCCTACCCATTTTGGCCCCCCCAGCCTTTTTTTTCCTTCCCACCGCTTTCAGATCTCCACGTTCTCTCAGCCTCTATTTTCCCTTTGGTCTCCCACCCCTTTTTGGGCTCTGTGCAGCGAGCTGGCCGTGGAGGAGCGAGGAGGAGGAGGTCCCAGCTCGTTGCTGCACATTGGTGTTGGGCTCAGCAGAGTTCCCTTCTTTTCTTCTCCATCACCGTCAGTGTCGGCGCCGCTCCCGGTGTAGGCTCCTGGCTGCCCGTGCACGCCAGCCGTGCGAATGCAGGTGACGCCGCACGTTTGCACAGTCGCTTTTGAATGCCTCCTGCGTGCGAAGCATTGATTTGCAATACATCTGAACTCGTTCCTCTAAATCAGCCTGACTTAAAATCGGTGAGCTGACTCCGAGCCTGCAGATCCCGAGTGATTTAGCTGCTGCAGTAATTTACAGCGACTCTCTGACCCTTAATCTTCTCCCGGGGTGAAAAAGTTGCTTATCTCTGTCCTCTCAGGTACAAGGAAAGTAACTTTTTAAAGCGTTATTTGGGAGGAACGATGTGTTAATATAACCCCTTGAACCTCCCAGCCTGCTGTCCAGCACTCGTAGCCGCAGCACAAGCGGAGCGGAGGCAGGAGCAGCGTGAGGAGCGGGCAGCGTGTGAGCGCTGGGGGTGCAGCAGCCTTGGCGTGGTGTGTCTGGCGGCTGGCAGCCTCCCTTGCTCTTGCGTTAACGGCCGCTGTTACAGGCCGGTAGGAGTCCTTTGGCATCAGGCTGTGGCAGTACTAATTAGTACCAATTAGCCATTATCAGCGACACACGGTTCTTACCGGCTTCATAAAGAAGTCTCGTTCAGAGGTTTTCTCTGGCGAGATCCCCTGCGGGACTGCAGAGCGCTTGCCCAGCTGCAGGAGCTTGCAGCTTGTCGGGCGCCGAGGTTGTGCTGGTGGGGTCGGGGAGGGTCTGTGTCCCATCATCCCATCAGTTTTGCAGATAATAGCATGCTGCTCACTGACGGGCGAGAAAGGAGTCATGAGTTGTCTTTTATTCCAAACTTTTTGTTGCTTTGTTCCTCGCTTGAAAATACATCTGCTGGGCGTTGCATCTGGGGTTTTGTGCAAGATTTTGCTGTGGGTCTTCCTCTTCAGCACCCCACAGCCTCTGCATCCCCACTGGGGAAGGGGTGTCAGGAAACCCTGACCTTTCACCGAGGCTCAGCAGCACGTGGGGCTCAGCTACGTGTGTTTGCAGAGGAAACAGCACATGACAAATAGCCCACCGGTGCCTTGAAGCATACAGTGCTGCCCGGGGCCACGGACAGGCGGTCCGGCACTGTGGGACGTGACGAGAAGGTCTCTGCGGTGGGCTGAATGGTCGCAAAACTTTCGCAAAGCTTCGAAAGGCTTCGGCTTGTCATCAGGAGAGTTGGGCGTGAGTGCTGGAGGAGAGCGGTCCTGGGGAAGCCTGTGCAGTGGCATGGCTGGAGAGGAACGGGACCTCGTGCTCCAGCTTGTGGTGTGGGAAAAGCGTGTGGGGTTGTTACCGGGAGTGGTGAGACCTGGCTTGTAGTGCTTTCGGTACTCCTGGCTACCGTGTAGGTGGTAGGCTTGGGTGCAGATGTCAAGCATGGTTGGCTACAGGGGGGGCTCTTGCAGAATGAGTCCCCAGGAGGGGGGCTGGGGTGTGTGTTGCAGCCAGTCGGAGGTGGCTCCCATCACTGATGGATGCTTTCTGTTTTTTGTTTGTTTGTTTGTTTTTTTTCAAATGTCTCCAGGCACTGAGTGTTTAGGTCGTACCTTTCCAGGTAAACTGGGTAAGTGAAGTATTTCAAGAGTTGCCAAGATCTAATTACGAAGGCTGATTGCATGATTGCAGCTGCTGTACTATAAACACCCTGGTTACTCGCTTGAGGAGACGGGTGGTACGTTGCCTTGCCCTGAGAGCAGCAGTACCTGCTGTTTGGGGTGCAGAGGGGGATGCGGCCGTGTCTTCAGAGGCTGATCGCGCAAATCAGTAGCTTTTGTCTATCAATAGCTGGCTGCACTTTGGTAATCCTGGATGGGATTTCTTCTTCTGCTGTTCAGTGTAGAAACATCTTCAAAAGCTGAATGTCTTTTTAAGTGCGAGTACTCTTCCATTTGCTGTCAACTCTGGGAAACTAATGAGCAGCATTACATGGAGGAAAAAAAAAATGTATTTTGTCAAAGTAGTTTGACAACCTGAATCTTTTTAAGTCATGGCATGTTGGACTTCTGTTGAATGTGGCGGGAGATGGTCACGTTCAGGACAGACAAAACCAGGCATCAGGAGCCCTGCTGGACCAGGCTGCTGGATTTGAGCTGAACCTGTTTGCAAAAGAGACCTTGCTGTTTTAAAAATAAATTGTTGTAACATTTATGGGTGTCTCAGTTTAGAATTGAGTTTATGAGAATACCTCAAAAGTAAGGTGTCTTTGCTCAGATGTGGTGTCCCAAGACTTTTGGGGAAGAACCGACAAAATAAAGTGTTAACAAGTGGTGAATAAATGATTTTAATAAATGGCTCATCAATTGTTATAGAGCCTGGGAAGTCAGTAGAGCTTATGACCTTGGCTTATAACCACGCTCAGATTTTTAACATGCTCATAATACCTGCAAATCGTTCATTAGGCTTTCATCAAGCATCTATTAGTAAAAGTCAAAGTCTAAAATAAGACAAAAAAGAGTTATTTCAGTTACTTTGTTTCGAGCCTGATGGCACAGTTTGGTTGCACAGCAAAATAGTCCTTGCTTATGCAAAAAAGCTGTAAGACACCACCAGTCCTGTCAGCAGTGTTCTTGCGGTGCAGACGTCAGGCAGGGGAACGGCAGGAGCCCGAGGCTGGGAGCAGCCGGTGCATGCAGGGCAGACACAGCCCCGGTGCTGGGACACTCGTGCCAGTCTGTAGGAAAACTGTCCTGCACCAGTCAATGATTTATTTATCTTATCTTAATGCCTTAAATGACAGATTTCAGCAGGTAAGCTGGGTGGGCAGAGGGAGCCCCAGTGTCATGCTGCTCTGAGCAGCGTAGCTCGGGGTGTTTTCACTCTAGCAAAAGGTGTTTGCTGTCACCTAACTGTTGTAAAACTCGCACCCATGTTCTTGTCCTGTGATTTAGGAAAGCGTGTGAGCAGGGATGTGTTCTAGCTGTGCTGCTCTTCCTGCTTTCCCTGGTTTTCCCTGTCCCACTTCGTGTGTATGTTTGTGCCTCAGGGAGGGAGGCAAAGATGCAAGTGAAAACATGCAGTTTTCTTAGAATATAAATAACAGAAAATTAAATATTTTTGTTGTTGTTGTTGTAGAGTTGTTCCCCGCAGTCTCTAGTTGCTTGCTCCTTTGCCACACTCTCATACTTTTGGGGGGTTTTTAATCTTACTAGATGGATGCTATTTGGAGTATGGTATAGGACACTTCAGCTGCTAGCTTAATTGTGCACCCAGCGAGGAGCTGCGTTTGCAGACATCGGTGCATGCCCAGAAAGTCTCCCCGGGCTTCTGAAAGCTGCGGTCTGCCAGACATGGCTGCCTCTGTCGGGTGGGTTTTTGCCTCGCCTTTGTTGTCTGGGCCCTTGTCTGCCGCTAAGGCCTGGGCCAGTATCGCCAGGCATCGCCACCTCCAACCCGCTTCCTTCGGGAGCACCATGGAGCCAGCACCCTTGGGGAGAGATGCCCGTGCCCGTCCCCATGCCGCCTGGGCTAAAAAACCCTGCACGCGGGGGGTCAAAGCACAAACCCTGGGCAGGGAGCACCAACCGAGACTGACGCAAGGGCGGTTCAGCTTTCCTTGGGTTTGTTTTTTTGCTGGCGTTTTTAAGCTGTTCCACCATCTTCCTGGTAACTCTGGATGTCTCCGGTGTGGATGCCAGACTTAGGAATTTCTGTGAACGACTTGTGGATCTCTCTCACCTGCTGAGAGGGGATCAGTTTGGCTGAGCCACAGTGGCCAGAGCTGTGCGCTGCTGTCCTCCCCACGGGGAGCAAAAAGGGGTGCTGCAATTTCTGCTGGGTTTTGTGTCTGCTCTCCTGCTTCTCACAGAGGGTGGCTGGGAATGGGTATGCAGGGTGAAGAGGGGATACCCTCACCAAGGAGCCACTCGTCTGATTTAGGAGGAGATGCAGTCCTTGAGCTCTTTAAAATCAAAGGTTTGCACAAAACAAAATTCACAAGGCCAAATACATAACTAGATGAAAATGCGTGGTCTACTGATTTCTTAGAGGTTTGAATGAATTCTGTCTGAGTGGACACACAGACCTCCCCTGTTGCCCAGAAGCTGGGTCACGCTCTGCATTCACGGCAACGCTCCCCTGTGAAAATGCCCATATGCATCGTTCTTCATTTTATTGTTGTGGGCTTGGGCATTTTGTTATATTAGTCTAAATGGGTTTGTTTCCATAGCTGCATACTGCTGATAAAATCCCACTGTAGGATCTCTCCGTCTCCCTGTGCATGCGTACCAAAAATAAATCGCGCGCAGTTGTCAGAAGATGAGCTGCTGCCATGGTGGGTGCCGAGCTGCGAGGAAGTTTGGGCTGGACCTCGCTGAGGCTGCAGGTGCGTGGCATCTCGCCCCGGTGTCACCACACAGCGTCCCGCTGCAGCTCCCCGCTCTGCAGGCAGTGTTGGTGCCTGGGTGGCCCCGGGGACCTGGGGCACCTGGGGATGGAGTTGCTGCAGGAGGAATGATGTTTTGGAAATGGGGTAGGAAGTAACGGAGGCAGGGGAGAAGAAACTCCCCGTCCGTCACCTTTTTTTTTTTTTTTTTTTTTTTTTTTCTCCAGGTAAAAGGGTATGGATGTGGTAGGGTGTGTTGGTGAAGCTATCCTTCACCAACATCACGTCCGACACTGACACCAGGTAGCCAGATACAGCCAGGTAGCCACCGACATGAGGTGGCTACCAGGATAGTAAAACTCCTCTCTTGCTCTGAATTCAGTATATTTACCATCAGTTGTTACTATTTCACCTCTTATCAGAGGCGAGTCAGCTTTTAATGGCCATATAAACTGTCTCGGCTGCTGGGGTTGTTTTTGCTTGGCTTCAGGCTCTAACTCCAAAGGTCCAGCCTGGGGGTGGCAAAGGATGGAGGGTCCCCTGCAGCTGGCTGAGGTGGCTGCTGGTTGCACCCAGGGTTGCAGGTCCCATGTGGAGCGGTGCTCCTGGGCCAGTGAGTGCTGCTGATGCCCAGGGTGGTACCGCACCAGTGCCACCACCTCTGTGCATGTGGGCCCCTCTGGATTCACTGGCTGTACGGCTGGATTGGAGAACATTTTCTGGCGGAAAACCTGGTTTTTAAGAGGTAGTTATCTTTTCCTTTGGGAATAGCGAAACAAATTATTTTTGTCTTGCCAAAAGTTCTGATCCTCAGGTCGGCGTGTTTTGGTGCGGGACCAGCCCCGCTGTCTGCCGGGCGCGCTCGGGGCAGATGCTACTGCTGCAGCATCATCAGGTCAAGGCCAAGGGCATGGTCAGGGCATGGCCAAGGGCATGGCCGGGGCGTGGGAGCGCCCTGGGGAAAACCTTGGCCTGAGGGCGCGTGGGGGCCGGCTGGCTGGGAGCGCTTCCCCTTGCTGCTCTGCCAGGGGCGTCCTTAAACCCCCGGCTACTCGCTCTGCTTTAATGCATCTTTTGAAGTACTGTGTAATAGTGTTTTCTTTCTGGCAGAGATGAAGGAGGGCTTTTAATAGGTCTTTTGTTTTCTGTTGGTGCGGTTCCCTGGCAGTAACCTGCCATTAGCTCTAGCATTTATTTAGGGTATTTGTGTTTTTATATGTGGGGACCTACAACCCCAAGAAGCCAAGGACCTTGTCCAGGGTCACACACACGTGGTAGAGCTGGGTCTCGACTTCGCCTTTTCTGAATGTTGAGCTGAGAGGCTTGGCAGAGAGGGAACATCTTGGTCTGTCCCCTTTTAACTGACACAGACAAGGAAAGCAGAAAATAAAGGTTTCATGGAAGGAAGCGTATTTTTTTCTTGTTGTCTCCTGTTGGTGATCTGCGCAGAGCAGGAATGCGGGATGGTTGCCGTTGGGAGTGTAAAGGTGGTATGTGTGAAATACGTGGAGGCAAAGGGAAATCCAGGGCCAGTGGGGGAGGCAAAGGGAAATCCAGGGCCAGTGGGGCTGGAAATCTGATGAGCTCCTTCATCTGCACTGGGTCCAGCTGTGCTGGGGAGCTGGGAGCTGCCCTGCAAGCCATTGCGAAACCCTTGCGCTGGCGAGGAAGGGTGGGCTGTGCGTGGCCTCCCCCCCTCCATAACCCGCTGCGTTTTGGGGGCGATGCCTGTCGATCGCTGCAGCTGGGGTTTGCATCGCTGCGCCTGTCCCTCGGTGCATGTGTGCCTGCCTTGTCTGAGGCAGCCCCTGTGTGCCGGCAGCACAATACTCGCCTTCACTTGCCGTCAGACTGGAGGTCTAGACGCTCTCCCTGCCTTTTGTTAGTGGGGTCACAGGTTAGGGAGCGTTCCCAGTTCCTTTCCCTTCTGCTGGGCAGGAATCCATCCCGACATCGGGTGCACCACTCGGGACTGCAGTGGGGACCCCTCCAAAGGGAGTCACCCCGCTAACCAAACACACTTAGATTTAAAATTATTGTGGCAGCTCCCAAAATGAAATGTGCTTTTGAAATGCAGTCGGGATCACCCCCACTCCAGTTCTTGCAGGCACAGATGCTCAGCTGACACCAGCTAAATAGAAACCTTTTAGCCCTTGCCAGTAAGTCTAGAGCAAACTGCCAAAAAGCATCGAGGACCAAGATACAAAACGAAATCAGGCCTGAGCAAAGTACTTACAAATGAAGGATGGAACTGATGTGTTCTGTCTCTTGATTTTTAGCACATGAGATGCTTCGGTTTCGGGGTTTTGTTAAAATACAATGGTGGAATTTTAAAGGTTTTCGGCAGATACAAAGCAAGTAAGTCCCCTAGTAACAAGGGAAAGGTTTTGTCCCTTAATGCAGACTTTTTTGACGCAAAGCATTTGTGAAATTCTCCACACGCACCCCCC
>VZTL01045239.1:0-11221 GCA_013400535.1 Scopus umbretta | reverse complement strand
TAAATCAAAGATCAGTTTTGCTGAAGGAGACATTTTTAATGGCTTTTAGACATATTCAGAGATGGGACTTGAACCCTTGATGTGCATCTGCTTTGTTCTCCAGGCCACCCTGGCTGGCTGAGTGCTCCTGCAGCTTCAGCCTTCGCCTGCCTGGAGGGTGCCGAGGAGCGCAGCCCCTTGCCTGGGGGGTGGGAGGTAAGGGGGAGGGAACCGTTTGATAAATAAGTTGGTAGCAAGTTTCTTGCATGGCTGCTGCTTCTTTTTTTATTTATTTTTTTTTTCTTCCTGGCAAGAAGACGTAACAAAAAATTGGCAGGTTCACACGTTTTATTATTGAATTAAAATCTATTAAATAATAACAGTGAGCCAAAACCTGAAATCGCTATTAGGCAGTGCTCTTGGTGAAGCGAACTGCTTCTGGATCTGGCTCGCTACCGCATTTTGTGTGTATGTGCATGTGTATTATGTGTGAAGAATGAGTGTGTGAAGCTCAAATAGAGGTTTTAAATAGAAATAACACTGGCAGCTCTTTCTCTGTGAATCCAAGGCTATTATGTGTCCGGCTCTTGCCAGCGTGAATTGCAGAGGAAGTTCATGTAAACTCCATGGCTGATTTGACAGCTGCACAGCTGTGGCGGGTTCGAAGCCTGGATGCTGCTGAGCAGAAGCGATGACGTTTTTCTATGTCTGGTGATTTACCTCTTTGCAGAGGGTGAGGGGGGACCAAGGGAGCCTGTTTCCCACCCCAGTTCTGGCACCCACAGCGCTGGTGCCGGGGTGGGCACAAGCTGTTGGGCAGTGGCGGCGTTGCCTCCTGCCCCGCCAGGGTTTGGTGCTTCCATGCCTTACCGAGGGGTTGTGGTTCTGGAGTCGCCGAAAGCTGTGACAGTAGAGGCGCGCAGCGTGACTGCAGCTGAGCGTTCACTGGGGACCTTGTTTTATCCTTACGGCAAAGCCCACAAGTTACAATCAGGTCAAGGCTTGAACAACTTCTCTAAAGCTTTATCGGTGGTCTGGGATGCTCCCACTCTGAGGTGAATGTCGCTGTCCTGTGCTGCCTGGGGGACACGGGGAGGACATGGGCCATCCTGCCAGCGGTGGTGGAGACACATCAGCTGGGCAGGGTGTCAGCCATCTGCTCCTCTCCCGGGACAGCGGGGCTGCTGCGGAGCTCTGCTCCGTGCATCTGTGGAGGGGCTGTGCTGCAGAGCCCGGTGGGTTGGGTGGTGTCGGGCCCCTCCAGCACCACGTCTGCAGCCCCTGGATGCAAACCTGCGCTTTTCGCCCCTGTGGAAATCCTAGTGCTGCGCGGGGAGCAAAGTGCACCTGCACGCGCTGGGGCAGCAGGAGCAATTTGAGGTTAATTCCCCTGCGAACCCGCAGTGCACTGAATGCTGCTGCTTGTATGGGGCGTGGGGAGAAATAATGTGAAATTAAACTCTCCATAAGGGGAGAAAAGCATCCAGCCCCATTCTTTACCGCTCATTTTAGTAATTTCTTCCAGATAACCTACACATCTGTGTCAGTGCAATTAAAGTAGAAATTCTGTCTAATGAACAGTTGTAGCCCTTGGGCTATTGCGGAATGAAGAGTGAAGTTGGAAACAGTCTTATTAAAATAATAATTAAGAAACAAGGGTGGGGAGACAAAGGGAGGTGCAGAGAGGTGGTGGTAGTGGGATGCTACAGGGTGAGGAGCAGAGAGGAGCTACAGAAAAACCCGTTTTGAACTTCCAGGGGTGACTCCCCACCACGACCCCCATAGAAGCGACCGTATGGTGCGGTTGGACGCGGGGCTGGGCACGCCCCAGTCCCCCTCCCTCGCCGGGGGCATCTGGCCGTGCCATGTCACAACCAAACAGTCTTTAAAAGCCAGTCTTGCCCTTTGTTAAAAGTGGCTGCCTGTAGGGTAGCTGTAGGCCCGCGGGACGCTTGCTCCATCATGGGCAGCGTTAGGCATCCTGTTAAGCCAGATCAACTATTTCGCTGATATATTTTTTGGAGTTTTGGGTTCTCCAACAGGTGGAAAAGCTCAGGAAAGGAGGAGAATGTTTCTTGTGTTAGACTGGATTTTATCTGGTTTTGCTTGTTCCAGAAAACTGACCTTTCTCAGTAAAAAAACATGCTGTGCACATGCACATAGTTTGCTTTAACTTTTCTTTCCATCTTGCTCTCCTGAGGACAGTGACTGCCCAGGCTGAACTGTATCAGTGGTGCAAACTGGCCAGTTTCTCTCAAGTGAGATAGTTTATTTTTTTGCTTTTAAGTAAATTAAAAAAAAAATCCTTTTCAATGTTAACCCTTGGAGTTATAATAGTGTCTCTCTGCAAGTCATCATTTCATCATTTTTTTATCAATAAATCAATTAATACTTGGAGCTGGCTTTTTCAAACTTAATATACTCCTATTTAGAAATGCATGTGCTGCAAAAAGCTAGTGACATCTCAGTTTAACAAAATAAAGAAGAAAAAAACAAATGCCTTAAAAACAAAACAAAACAAAAAAAAAAGGCCAAACAAATCCCACTGGAATGATACACTGGAATGATTTTAGTGGGATTTATATCTGTGAGCTGTGGGGGTTTTGTGGTTTTTTTTCTTTTGAAAATGGTTGTGAACCAGAGTGATTACTTATCATTTTCATTTTAACTCTATCTGACAAATCGTTTTAGATGGAGAAAGCAATACTGCATCTTTAAATGGCTACTCTGTCAGCGCATCTTGCAGGGCTTTAAATGCCCTTTGTTATCGCAGTCTAGACAGGACGCAGGCGGAATATTTGATATGTTATAAGGCAAAGATTTGACAAGGTTGAATTAATTTACTGGCTTATTTAAAACGGAATTTCAAAACATTTTTCCGTACAAACTTGTCTTTCTCTCTCTATCCTCTATTTTTTTTTTCGAAGTTTGTACAGTATGTTTCAACTGTTTAGACTGGGAGAGGAGACATTAGCTTACTGCAGCCTGCAGTACTTTAATTGCCCTTTTTATGACTGTCTAGACATCATGCAGATGCATGTTTGTGGTGAGAAGACATTTCCCCCTCTGGTTATACGATAGTCTGAAACCTTTACATTGCCTATCTCCTTACCCCCTCTGTCCTGGAATGTGCTTTACTCCCTCCATCTCTGAAAATCACTTTTTCCCCTGTTTTATTTTTTGAAGGGCACTTCAGTCCCCATTTTTCTGTTCTTTTCCGCATGCTTATTTGCAAATGCTAATGCTTTCTGGGGGAATAAAGGTATGTGGAGCAAATGGCTCTTGGAGCCTCACGGGCAGGTCGCGCTGCAGAAGCCACAGCGGAGGGACGGCTTTGTGCGCCGTTCGTTTCTGCGCGATGTCCTGGGTGTACCTGCATCTCTGCAAGTATAGCAATACACATGTATGGCTGTGTTTGTTTGGGTTCCCCTTGCCATAAGAGCGCAGCCTTGCAGGCCAGGTTTAAGAATGAAAATATCAGCAAGGTTTGAATGGGTTCAGAGTTTTAGTTATGCAAATCGGATGCATTAATTAACCCCGTTGCTATAGCTACCGCTTTATTGTTAAATGCAGTGAAAAGGGGACAAGCTGTGTCCATGGATAATCCTCCCCTCTGTGCTCTTCCCCCCTTCCTCGTCCTCCCGACGTCGCCCACCGCCCCGGTGCGAGGGCAGCTGCCGCTCTCCTCCCGGGGCGGGTGCCCGCCCGAGCATCCTCGTCCCCGCGGGCAGGTGGCGGGTGGCCTGCCGGGGCGGCTTGAAAAGCCGGGCTAGAAATCGCCTCCGCGGAAGGGTTGGGCGAGCCGGGGGGCTCCTCGCCCCCGTGGCCTCTTCCCTCCGACCGCCCCCAAAACCTATTGTCGGGGCTGACCTCGCGGGTCGGCTCTGCGCCGCCGCCCCGTGTCATCAATCTGCCATCTGGGAGCTGCCTGGGGACGGGACGGGGTGCTGGGGACAATGCGGCGGGCAGGAGGGACACAGATGTGCCAGGGGACGGGGATTGGGATGGGGCGGCTCGTCCCGCCACGGCCAGGCGAGGGGAGGCCGTGGGAACCCGGCCCGGTTCTCGGCTCCGAAAACTGTCTCTGCTGAGCAAGCGCTGCTGGGTTTCACACGGGAGAACAGCTTCTCTTTTTGTGTCTGCTTAAAAACTCAGAAATGCACAGTGCCACAACAAAATACGGACCTTCCAGCATATCTGCTGGAGGAGTTAGATCCTTTCTCAGGCTGCTGCTATAGCTGGGGTGGAAGTAAATTTATTACCTCTAATTTTGTCAGGTTCGGTGCATTTTAACTCACCTCCTCCACTCTGGCACGTGCCTGCGTGTGTGTGTGTGTATAAATATAAATTATTTTTTTTTCCCCATCTCTGTGAAATTCACATGCATTCGCTCCCATCTGGTGGTGTTCAGTTCAAGAACTGAACCTGAATATTCCAGTGACCAAACACAGTGTGCATGTCTGGGCACTTGCATGCATTTTGCATATTTTTTTTTCTGCGATGCATAATTATGTCTGTAACTTAAGATTGTCCTTGTTCCATGGGAGTGACTTACCTTGTGAAAGGTCACTCCTTTTGTAAGCAAAAGCTGCAAAACGATACAGACGATAACGGCGCTTAAGAAGAGGCAGAGAAGGGAGAGGTGTCCTGCTGAATGGCCCTGGACAGGGCTGAGGAAATCCGGTCGCAGTTACAGCCCTGTCGTGACCCGCGTGGCTTTGGCCAACTTGCTCAATCCGTGTTTCGACACCCGTCTGCAAGCTGCTCGTCGGGGCAGCCCGTGTGGCACAGCCGCCCGGGGCTGCGTGTCCCAGAGCCCCCGCCGGAGCTGCAGCGCCGCAGCCTCGGGACGGGGGCACGGCGGGGTCCCCGGCACTGCTCCCGAATGCCGGGTCGATAAGCGAGACTGCATGGGGGGAGCCGTGCTGATTCACGCAGGAAAAATGCCAGAGGAGTAGAGGTTGCCCCGGCCGCAGCTCACGATGTCGCGTGGCTTCTCTGTGCCTCCGCCGCATCCCTGAGCTGGGCGCGAGTTGACGGGTGTTGTGCTTGTGGCAGGGAGGCGCGGGCGTTGCTGCTTGTCCCCCTGTCCCTCTCGGGGTGCCCCTGCTCGAGCGCTGATCCCGCAGGGCTTGCCGGGCACCGTGCCGGGTACCGGGTGCTGGCTCTGGGGCACCTGAGCCACAGCTGGCTCTGGCGGGGCCATGGCCGAGCATGTTGGGAATCGGCTGATGAATGGTTTTCCCAGGAGTAGGTGGAAATGGAAACTTTCTAGAGGACAGCCAAGGGTGGAGGGAAGTGGAAAGGGAGGGCACCGGCGGGGCAGGCCGAGTAAAACCCAGTATATACAGCATTCAGCCAGGAGAGGCTGTGGTCCGTGCTGATGACAGCCGTAAACCTCCATCTCCACACTCGTGCACCGTCACCGCTGGCTATTTTGCAGTGGCGTGTCCCACATGGAGCAGAAAAGCCTGTGCCATCTCGCCGCTTTGCAAGCGAGGAGAACGCTTTGCTGTTGCCTTCCTTTCTGCGCGCACGACAGATGCAGCGTGCTGGATCCTCGTGACCTGCGGAATTGAAGTTGCCTTGTTTTGATGGGCCCAGTGACTAATGAAACGCATATTACTTAGCGTCTCCGCAGCAGCGGGAGGAGGGAGCAGGCTGCGGCACTGCTGGCAGCCGTCGGTGGCGTGCACCGGCTGATGTGGCGCGGGCGGCTGTGGCTGACTGTGAAGCCGCAGGTGCCGTCGGTGCAAGGCAGCTCCATTGCAGCGGGAGACGGGGCTCAAATGAAGTTGGAATTGGAAACCCAATCCCTGTAATTGCTGTTAGCTTTCTGGAGAGGTGGCAAAGCCCTGCTTGGATGGAGCACTTGCTCTCCTCAGAGCGTCCGCGACTGGCAATTTGTCTGTCGAAACAGATGTGGGCAGCAACAAACATCTATTTCTATAACTAGAAACAAATTTGGTAATTGCCTCTTTCAACAGGACTTGCTCAAGCAGGAAATGAAATTCCTAAATGGCAGTTAGCAAAAGTATTTATAGCTAAGTTCATAAATGAGATGTGCTTTCCTTTGTCATGAGTTTCTGCTGGGTGGAAGGAAAAAAAACCCTATAGTAGCAAGCCACATATTGATCAGGAGTGTTTCCAGGTTATATGAAAATACTTATTTATTAATGTGTTTATTTTTACTAGCTGTAGAGATACCCCTGACAAACAAAACCTCTTTGGTCTTTCAGTGTCAGCTGGCCGGGTTCGATTCGGATATTGTGTACTGTGATTTTTCACTCGTTCTTTGGTAGATGTTTTTCTGGTTCATGTTATTTATGGTTGCAGGCTGTAAACTTTTGTTCCTGTGTCCCTCTCTGGGTGCTTGTGTGCGGCAGGGTGAGGTGACATGCTGCCCTCGTCCCTGCCACGGACGTCGTCCAGGCCTGATGCTGTCGTGCCACCTCGGGGAGCAGGAGTGCTCCGGTGGTTGTCAGCTTGGTGGGGGCCATGAACCTTTCTCTACGTTTTCTAGTGAGCAAGCAAATTTACCTATCTTTTAAGTGCAAAATCAAAATTACTTTATTCTTTTAATCCAGTTTAGCTCTCCTTACCCTTGGGAGTAACTTCAAAAGCAATGTACTCCTTCCAGTCATCTCAGTAGACTGGGATCAGGCTTACTGTGCATAAAATATGTTTTCTCAAGACCCTGGAAGAGGGGAGGGTGAGAGAAATGGGCACAAAAAGGGAGGGAAAGGATTGGCGTATGCAAGATTTTAGAGAGTCCAAGTGTCCCGGAGAACCTCATTAGTTCTCATTGCTCTGAGGGAGCTGGTTAATGTCTTTCAGAGTTTCTGTAAACGAGTCTCCAGTTGATGGGTCCATGCTCAGAGCCAGGAGGTGTCCCAGCTGAAAGAGCTGCTGACCCCTTTCTCCCAAGTTTGCAATTTCCATGGAAAAGCTGAGTGCTGCCGTGCCTGTCCTGCCTTCCTGGCCCTTGAATACAGCTCCCACGCCCTGCGGCTGCTGCCATGGGCATGCTAGCTCAGGAAGGTCACCTTTTAACAACAGGCACAGCAGTGTGATCGGGACAGTTACCGCGTATTAAGGACTAAACAATTTTCTGAGGCCCGACCTGTCTGACACTTCCGTGGCTATAAGCATGAAATGGGGCCATTTCCTTTAAAACAAACAAAAACAGGGGGTGGGGGTGCAGAATGAGGCCATCATTTGCCAATGACTCAGAGGATGTGGTGCTTGATTACCCGGGGTGACAAATGAAGAAGACTAACTATAGTAAGCATACAGTTATGGCCCAAGGGTTGACACTATGAACATGACTTCTTGGGGCCCCGTCACCCATTTTCCAGCAATGTTTTTTCTCAAACTGGCTCCTTCTCTGAGTTGCACTCGTTCTCTGCCCTCCTGCCCCGTTCTCAGCCTGCCATCACTAGCTCGCTCAACATTATTTCTGCTTGCTACATCAGAACCGGCCACGTTGAATCTGGAAATGCAGTTTAGCTGTTAACTGTACTGATGATGCATGAAGTAGGACCGAATCCAGCGGGCTCATCCCAGCTGTCCTGCCTGTTGTCACAGGCCCGATCCTGCTCTCTTCGATGCCTCAGTGTTGCTGCGGCAGCTCCAGCTTCAAGATACTGCTGATTAGTGCCAGCAGGGGCAATATCAATATCAAGATCATATTCTCTATCTATCTCCAGTACTTTCCGTGCTGCCTTGTAAACGAATACAATTGTTGGCAATCTGATGGGCCCTTTGTATGTGGTTTTATGGAGGTATTATTTAGAAGATAAACGTAGCAGATAAATGCTTATGCACAAATACTACAGTAATGACTTTGCCTGGTCTGATTGTTTCTAAGATGACCTAACAGACGAGTGGCAGAGGGTGAGTAATCTGCCATCTGAAGTTCTTTGTTCTTTCATCTCTTCTTCCCTGGCCACGGTCTCAGAGAGGGAGAACATTGGTCTCTTTAACAGTGGAGCTTGGCATCTGGTGGGTGAAATGGCCTCTGTAAACCAGGAGCAGTGTTCAGTGCTGCACCCTCTCTGGCAGCCCTTGGAATCCAGCTGTTGCCTGGAGCTGTTTTGGTTCTTGCTTAAATTAGAGCAGTTCAAATGTAATGTTTAGCATAATGGGCATGTCCCCTTTCCAGGCAGGGCTGGGAAGGATGGGCCGGGGCAGAGTTGCTTGCATTGGGCTATGTTGCTGCCTTGCCAGGGTATTTTCTTCCACGCCGTGTGTATGAACAGGAGGAGGGCAAGGGGCCGCAGTCAGACACTGTCCCAGTGCTGGCCCTGCTGCCTCTCCTGTGGGATGCTGCAGAGTCCGAGCCCCCACGGCTGCTCGCTGCGGAGTTGTGAGTTTATTCCCTGCTAAAATCATAGCCCTGGACGGTGACTAGATTCAGATGGCTCTTCTCAAATTCACATTCTTTAGCCTTGAGTAGAAAAAAATTAGGTCCACTCTTTGGCTACATTGCTTAACCCACATCCTTTTACAGAGGCTTTGATGAGCGTCTGGCATAACAACCGCGCTTTGGCTAGACTGGATTCTGCTGGGTTTAATCCTCTGGTACTTCCAGGGAGCCACATCCTGGTCCAAAATGTGCCCAGATTGTGGTATAATGTCTATCCCCTGCTCTCTGAAAGTACACTGACAGCCTGCAGGCACAAATGCAAGCTCTTGGGGCAAGCATAAAACCTCTAAACCAAGGCCAGGTGGGCATGCATGGGGACCAGGCAGATACCAGGCCAGCCCTACGGACCCATCTTTGGTCCAGGCCTGCTGCAGACCAGTTCAGTAATGTCTGCTCCCAACTTTTCAGGTTCTTTGCTTGCAAAAGACAGCGTGTCGGTATGTGTAAGGCAGGATGGTACAGGGTATCCTCAGCTTTCATTTTCTACGAGTGATTAGGACTTGTTTTGTGCCCTAATTATGGGGGCATGCAAGGTAGCAGTAGGCTCTCAGCTGTTCCTGGCAAGGACTGTCCTTGTGTGTCTCCTTGTTCTCGATGATGCCTCTGGGCACCGCGGAAGCTGTGGTGCTCTGAAATGCCAGCGAAAACTGGGGAGGGGAGCGGGTTGGGCTGTCATGTAGCTGACAGAATGGATAAGGGTGTTCCTGTTCCTCCTCCACAGTCCGCTGGTGCCCAAGCCCCTGCCTTTGCCACTGACTCGGGCTGGAGATGTGAGTGCTGAGAACGGCTGAAAGTCAGACCCATCACTTCTAGTTTAGGGCAGCATCTCTTCCTACCCATTGGCAATAAGTTTCGTGCAAAGACGGCAGCCCACGTCTGTTGAAGAAAGTGCTGGGTCATATCCTTCTTGTGCCTGTCAAAAAGCCCATGGGTGGGGAGGGGAGCAGGCAAGGACCCCTGGACCAGTGACTGAGAAGGATGCTTGCTGTAGGATCCTAAATGGAGCAGCCCAGGTTTTGGGTGCTGACAGACACACACTGATGCTGGAAGAGGGGTCTGCCCCTATTCCAAGACTTGTTTTCCATTTGATCTTTGAGGAGCTGTACAAGCTTGTTCAGAAGCCTTCAAGGTTACTGGCCTGAAACCGTTCTTGGCTGAAATCCTTGAACATCCCTGCTTAGCGTCCCACAGAGCTTGTAAGTGCAGAATTTGGGGTATCGCAGACAGGGAGGAAGGATGCATGGCACTCTTCAGCTCCAAGCTTCAAATTATTGCCAGTGCCACTCCGACTTGGACTTCCTTTCTCCCCATCACCTTCCTGATTGCTCTTGAATAGCCTCATCTGCACATGCTCAGTTCAAAACTAGCTGTCCTTATTTATGTCTTTTACGTGCTTTTTTTATGTAACTAGAGCGCTGCCGTCAAGGGCTACAAGGAACCTGTTCAAACAGAAGATGCCCAAGGGTGGGGGTGGATGAAAAGATGAGAAAATTGGGAGGAGAGGGAACTGCAGTCAGGGCTGTGCACATCTCTGCTGCATCTTGCTCTGAGTCATGCAGCCAGGGCAGCTCTGTGGATATCAGAGGTGTTAATGGAAAATCAGGGATGAAAGTGCTCACTGCAGATTTGTGAACACTTTTCATTAATTCATCCAGTTAATTTTGCCAGATCTGGAAGAACTCTGTGTGTGTGTAGATACCTTCCTTTCTGGGGTGTGAGGCGGAGGTGCGTGGAGGAGGGAGCGTTGCAGTCAGATGAATTTACCCTAAATCCCCAAGGATTACAGAAGAAGCCGGGACATGTGGTGTGACATTACAGTGCCACCATATTTAGCGGATGGTAGGCAGCAATTCATTTACAGATTTCATAAGCTTCAGGACCGGACATGGCCCAACTGTCCCTGGTCTCTGGTGGCTGTGCTGGAGGCCGGTGCTGCTCACTGGGCGCTGCTGTGGGACGGTCCCCACCGAGGTGCCCTGCTCCACATCGTTGTGGGCTCTTGGCCAGGATCTGTTGAATCATGGTGCGGGCACTCACGTGAACCAGGCTCCGTAAATAACCACAGGCGCTCCACAAAGCGGCTGTGTGGAGTAGAGTGGAAAGTGCTGCTTCATCGTTGGAGCAAGGGTTCCAGGGGCATCCTCGTCTCAGCTCTGCCACAACCTCTCTGTGAGCATCTCCCCTCTCTCTGCACATTTCTGTCGGGTATCATGCTGCTGCCCCGCAGGAGGCACGTGCTCGCCCACGGGCTGGTTGCCCGCAGAGGGCTCGGTTGCCCTGTGCCGTGGGTCCCCTGCTCATGTCAATAGGCTTGTACCCAGTAATTGTGTCCTGCTGCTGATGGGCTCCTCAGCTCTGTGTCCACACTGGAGCCGTGCTCCTCCTGCAGTCCCGGGAGGGACAAGGGTCCTTGGCAAAGCTGACCGAGAGCTGGGTCTCGTTCCTGGGCTGAGTGACCAGGGGAAGACTTTGTCCCTCTGCGGAGGGTGGGCTGGGCGCCTCGGCTTGCCACTTGGCAGCTGATGAAGGTGCCCAGGGTCAGAGTGAGCACTCCTTCGCCTTGCTGTGGTCTGTCCCTCGCTGCCAGTGGTGCGTCTCCCGTGCCAAGGTTTGCTCCAGCTGCTCACCCTCTTTGGCTTCCCAGGGACCTTAAAGACGCTGTTCCCTGCTGCCAGCCTCGTATATCTGTGCAGTGACTTCATCTGTAGGCTAAGGCTCTGCTGCGGATGGAGGAGGGAGGCTGCCGTGTGCCTACTGCTGTGGGTGAAGCCTTGCTCCCAAACCCTGCATGGGCACCTACGGACCCTGCTGGGG